>CM046662.1:37160840-37236122 GCA_025594165.1 Tamias sibiricus | reverse complement strand
TTCTTGGATGTTGACCCCGATAAGGCGAATTTGACAGAAAACATCTGTTATTCCAACTCCACAATGGTTTTATGCTACCACTTTGAAAACTAAGAAAAACTGCTTCTTTCATAGCAGCACAATCTGCTTCAGGCCTGGTTCAAGTAGCTGAAAGCAGATAATTCGCCTGGAAATTGCAACAGATTTAAACTAACAGAAAAGCGTTCTAGCGACGTCTGGAAATAGTTGCATGTTTCTTAGCTCCTTGTAACGAGGTTTCTGTATGTATTTCAATAAAACTCTAGTTTTAATGATTATTCTCTCATGAGCCCAAAATGGCTCCCCAAGTTTGGTCATCTAACCATCACGGTGTGTTCTTTTTAGAGCCTTTTGAATGTTTACCCTGATTAGGCGAATTTGCCTGAAAATGCCTGAAGTCCCAATTCAACAATGGTTTATGCTAGAAGTTTGAAAACTCAGGAAATCAAGTTTGTTTCATGGGAGTACACTCTGCTTCTGTCCTGGTTGAAGTAGCTCGAAGCAGAATCGCTGGGAGCTCAACAGTTTCAAAACACAGAAAAGCGGTTCTAGCGAACTGCAAATAATTGCATGTTTCTTAGCTCCTAGTAATGAGGTTTCTGTGTGTACTTCAATGAAACTCTAGTTATATGATTCCTCATGATCCCCTCATGGCTCCCCAAGTTTGGTCATCTAACCATCACGAGTGTTCTTTTTAGAACGCTTTGAATTTCTACGCTGATTAGGCGAATTTGCCTGAAAACGCCTGGAAGTCCAACTCAACAATGGTTTATGCTAGAAGTTTGAAAACTCAGGAAAGAAGTTTGTTTCACGGGAGTACACTCTGCTTAAGCCTTGGTTGAAGTAGCTCAAAGCAGAATTGCCTGGGAGCTCAACAGATTTAAAACTCACAGGAAAAGCATTCTAGCGACCTGCAAATAATTGCATATTTCTTAGCTCCTAGTAACGAGGTTTCTGTGTGTGTATTTCAATGAAAATCTAGTTATATGATTCCCCTCATGATCCCCTTCATGGCTCCCCAAGTTTGGTCATCTAACCATCACGAGTGTTCTTTTTAGAACGCTTTGAATTTTTACCTGATTAGGCGAATTTGCCTGAAAACGCCTGGAAGACCAACTCAACAATGGTTTATGCTAGAAGTTTGAAAACTCAGGAAAAGAAGTTTGTTTCACGGGAGTACACTCTGCTTAAGCCTTGGTTGAAGTAGCTCGAAGAGAATCGCCTGGGAGCTCAACACTTTCAAACTCACAGGAAAAGCGTTCTAGCGAACTGCAAATAATTGCATGTTTCTTAGCTCCTAGTAACGAGGTTTCTGTGTGTATTTCAATGAAATTCTACTTATATGATTCCCTCATGATCCCCTCATGGCTCCCAAGTTTGGTCATGTAACCATCACAAGTGTTCTTTTTAGAACGCTTTGAATTTCTTTTGATTAGGCGAATTTGCCTGAAAACGCCTGGAAGTCCAACTCAACAATGGTTTATGCTAGAAGTTTGAAAACTCAGGAAAGAAGTTTTTTGTTTCATGGGAGTACACTCTGCTTAAGCCTTGGTTGAAGTAGCTCGAAGCAGAATCGCCTGGGAGCTCAACAGATTTGAAACTCACAGGAAAAGTGTTCTAGCGACCTGCAAATAATTGCATGTTTCTTAGCTCCTAGTAACGAGGTTTCTGTGTGTATTTCAATGAAACTCTAGTTTTATGATTCCCTCATGAGCCCCTCATGGCTCCCCAAGTTTGGTCATCTAACCATCACGAGTGTTCTTTTTAGAACGATTTGAATTCTACCCTGATTAGGCGAATTTGCCTGAAAACGCCTGGAAGTCCAACTCAACAATGGTTTATGCTAGAAGTTTGAAAACTCAGAAAAAAGTTTGTTTCACCAAAGTACACTCTGCTTAAGCCTTGGTTGAAGTAGCTCAAAGCAGAATCGCCTGGGAGCTAAACAGATTCAAACTCACAGGAAAAAGCGTTCTAGCGACCTGCAAATAATTGCATGTTTCTTAGCTCCTAGTAACGAGGTTTCTGTGTGTATTTCAATGGAAACTCTAGTTTATATGATTCCCTCATGATCCCCTCATGGCTACCCAAGTTTGGTCATTAGAACCATCACAGTGTTCTTTTTAGAACGCTTTGAATTTCTACCCTGATTAGGCGAATTTGCCTGAAAACGCCTGGAAGTCCAACTCAACAATGGTTTATGCTAGAAGTTTGAAAACTCAGGAAAGAAGTTTGTTTCACGGGAGTACACTCTGCTTAAGCCTTGGTTGAAGTAGCTGAAGCAGAATCGCCTGGGAGCTCAACACTGATTCAAACTCACAGGAAAAGCATTCTAGTGACCTGCAAAAAATAATTGCATGTTTCTTAAGCTCCTAGTAATGAGGTTTCTGTGTGTATTTCAATGAAACTCTTGTTTTATGATTCCCTCATGAGCCCCCTCATGGCTCCCCAAGTTTGGTCATCTAACCATCACGAGTGTTCTTTTTTGAACGCTTTGAATTTCTACCCTGATTAGGCGAATTTGCCTGAAAACGCCTGGAAGTCCAACTCAACAATGGTTTATGCTAGAAGTTTGAAAACTCAGGAAAGAAGTTTGTTTCATGAGAGTATACACTCTGCTTAAGCCTTGGTTGAAGTAGCTCAAAGAGAATCGCCTGGGAGCTCAACAGTTTGAAACTCACTGGAAAAGCGTTCTAGCGGACCTGCAAATAATTGCATGTTTCTTAGCTCTAGTAAGGAGGTTTTGTGTGTATTTCAATGAAACTCTAGTTATATGATTCCCTCATGATCCCCTAATGGATCCCAAGTTTGGTCATCTAACCATCACAAGTGTTCTTTTTAGAACGCTTTGAATTTCTACCCTGATTAGGCGAATTTGCCTGAAAACGCCTGGAAGTCCAACTCAAAAAATGGTTTATGCTAGAAGTTTGAAAACACTCAGGAAAGAAGTTTGTTTCACGGGAGTACACTCTGCTTAAGCCTTGGTTGAAGTAGCTCGAAGCAGAATCGCCTGGAGCTCAACAATTCAAACTCACAGTAAAAGCGTTCTAGCGACTGCAAATAATTGCATGTTTCTTAGCTCCTGCTAACGAGGTTTCTGTGTGTATTTCAATGAAACTCTAGTTATATGATTCCCTCATGATCCCCTCATGTCTCCCCAAGTTTGGTCATCTAACCATCACGAGTGTTCTTTTTAGAACGCTTTGAATTTCTACCCTGATTAGGCGAATTTGCCTGAAAACGCCTGGAAGTCCAACTCAACAATGGTTTATGCTAGAAGTTTGAAAAACTCAGGAAAGAAGTTTGTTTCATGGGAGTACACTCTGCTTAAGCCTTGGTTGAAGTAGCTCAAAGAAATGCCTGGGAGCTCAACAGATTGAAAACTCACAGGAAAAGCGTTCTAGCGACCTGCAAATAATTGCATGTTTCTTAGCTCCTAGTAACGAGGTTTCTGTGTGTATTTCAGTAATGAAATCTAGTTATATGATTCCCTCATGAGCCCCTCATGGCTCCCCAAGTTTGGTCATCTAACCATCACGAGTGTTCTTTTTAGAACGCTTTGAATTTTTACCCTGATTAGGCGAATTTGCCTGAAAACGCCTGGAAGTCCAACTCAACAATGGTTTATGCTAGAAGTTTGAAAACTCAGGAAAGAAGTTTGTTTCACGGGAGTACACTCTGCTTAAGCCTTGGTTGAAGTAGCTCAAAGAGAATCGCCTGGAAGTCAACAGGTTCAAACTCACAGGAAAAGCATTCTAGCGAACTGCAAATAATTGCATGTTTCTTAGCTCCTAGTAACGAGGTTTCCCTGTGTATTTCAATGAAACTCTAGTTATATGATTCCCTCATGATCCCCTCATGGCTCACCAAGTTTGGTCATCTAACCATCACAAGTGTCTTTTTAGAACGCTTTGAATTTCTACCTACCCTGATTAGGCGAATTTGCCTGAAAACGCCTGGAAGTCCAACTCAAACAATGGTTTTGTTGCTAGAAGTTTGAAAACTCAGGAAAGAAGTTTGTTTCACGGGAGTACACTCTGCTTAAGCCTTGGTTGAAGTAGCTCGAAGCAGAATCGCCTGGGAGCTCAACAGTTTCAAACTCACAGGAAAAAGCATTCTAGCGACCTGCAAATAATTGCATGTTTCTTAGCTCCTAGTAACGAGGTTTCTGTGTGTATTTCAATGAAACTCTAGTTATATGATTCCCTCATGAGCCCCTCATGTATCCCCAAGTTTGGTCATCTAACCATCACGAGTGTTCTTTTTAGAACGCTTTGAATTTCTACCCTGATTAGGCGAATTTGCCTGAAAACGCCTGGAAGTCCAACTCAACAATGGTTTATGCTAGAAGTTTGAAAACTCAGGAAAGAAGTTTGTTTCACGAGGAGTACACTCTGCTTAAGCCTTGGTTGAAGTAGCTCGAAGCAGAATCGCCTGGGAGCTCAACAGATTCAAACTCACAGGAAAAGCATTCTAGCGACCTGCAAATAATTGCATGTTTCTTAGCTCCTAGTAACGAGGTTTCTGTGTGTATTTCAATGAAACTCTAGTTATATGATTCCCTCATGAGCCCCTGTCTCCCCAAGTTTGGTCATCTAACCATCACGAGTGTTCTTTTTAGAACGCTTTGAATTTCTACCCTGATTAGGCGAATTTGCCTGAAAACGCCTGGAAGTCCAACTCAACAAATGGTTTATGCTAGAAGTTTGAAAACTCAGGAAAGAAGTTTGTTTCACGGGAGTACACTCTGCTTAAGCCTTGGTTGAAGTAGCTCGAAGCAGAATCGCCTGGGAGCTCAACAGATTCAAACTCACAGGAAAAGCATTCTAGCGACCTGCAAATAATTGCATGTTTCTTAGCTCCTAGTAACGAGGTTTCTGTGTGTATTTCAATGAAACTCTAGTTTATGATTCCCTCATGATCCCCTCATGTCTCCCCAAGTTTGGTCATCTAACCATCATGAGTGTTCTTTTTAGAACGCTTTGAATTTCTACCCTGATTAGGCGAATTTGCCTGAAAACGCCTGGAAGTCCAACTCAACAATGGTTTATGCTAGAAGTTTGAAAACTCAGGAAAGAAGTTTTTTTCATGGGAGTACACTCTGCTTAAGCCTTGGTTGAAGTAGCTCAAAGCAGAATCGCCTGGGAGCTCAACAGATTCAAACTCACAGGAAAAGCATTCTAGCGACCTGCAAATAATTGCATGTTTCTTAGCTCCTAGTAACGAGGTTTCTGTGTGTATTTCAATGAAACTCTAGTTTTATGATTCCCTCATGATCCCCTCATGGCTCCCCAAGTTTGGTCATCTAACCATCATGAGTGTTCTTTTTAGAACGCTTTGAATTTCTACCCTGATTAGGCGAATTTGCCTGAAAAACGCCTTGAAGTCCAACTCAACAATGGTTTATGCTAGAAGTTTGAAAACTCAGGAAAGAAGTTTGTTTCATGGGAGTACACTCTGCTTAAGCCTTGGTTGAAGTAGCTCAAAGCAGAATCGCCTGGGAGCTCAACAGATTCAAACTCACAGGAAAAAGCATTCTAGTGACCTGCAAATAATTGCATGTTTCTTAGCTCCTAGTAACGAGGTTTCTGTGTGTATTTCAATGAAACTCTAGTTTTATGATTCCCTCATGATCCCCTCATGTATCTCCCCAAGTTTGGTCATCTAACCATCACGAGTGTTCTTTTTAGAACGCTTTGAATTTCTACCCTGATTAGGCGAATTTGCCTGAAAACGCCTGGAAGTCCAACTCAACAATGTTTTATGCTAGAAGTTTGAAAACTCAGGAAAAGAAGTTTGTTTCACGGGAGTACACTCTGCTTAAGCCTTGGTTGAAGTAGCTCAAAGCAGAATCGCCTGGGAGCTCAAATAGTTTCAAACTCACAGGAAAAAGCATTCTAGCGACCTGCAAATAATTGCATGTTTCTTAGCTCCTAGTAACGAGGTTTCTGTGTGTATTTCAATGAAACTCTAGTTATATGATTCCCTCATGAGCCCCTCATGTATCCCAAGTTTGGTCATCTAACCATCACGAGTGTTCTTTTTAGAACGCTTTGAATTTCTACCCTGATTAGGCGAATTTGCCTGAAAACGCCTGGAAGTCCAACTCAACAATGGTTTATGCTAGAAGTTTGAAAACTCAGGAAAGAAGTTTGTTTCACGGGAGTACACTCTGCTTAAGCCTTGGTTGAAGTAGCTCGAAGCAGAATCGCCTGGGAGCTCAACAGATTCAAACTCACAGGAAAAAGCATTCTAGCGACCTGCAAATAATTGCATGTTTCTTAGCTCCTAGTAACGAGGTTTCTGTGTGTATTTCAATGAAACTCTAGTTATATGATTCCCTCATGATCCCCTCATGAATCCCAAGTTTGGTCATCTAACCATCACGAGTGTTCTTTTTAGAACGCTTTGAATTTCTACCCTGATTAGGCGAATTTGCCTGAAAACGCCTGGAAGTCCAACTCAACAATGGTTTATGCTAGAAGTTTGAAAACTCAGGAAAGAAGTTTGTTTCACGGGAGTACACTCTGCTTAAGCCTTGGTTGAAGTAGCTCAAAGAGAATCGCCTGGGAGCTCAACACTTTCAAACTCACAGGAAAAGCATTCTAGCGACCTGCAAATAATTGCATGTTTCTTAGCTCCTAGTAACGAGGTTTCTGTGTGTATTTCAATGAAACTCTAGTTTTATGATTCCCTCATGATCCCCTCATGTCTCTCCCAAGTTTGGTCATCTAACCATCACGAGTGTTCTTTTTAGAACGCTTTGAATTTCTACCCTGATTAGGCGAATTTGCCTGAAAACGCCTGGAAGTCCAACTCAACAATGGTTTATGCTAGAAGTTTGAAAACTCAGGAAAGAAGTTTGTTTCATGGGAGTACACTCTGCTTAAGCCTTGGTTGAAGTAGCTCAAAGAGAATCGCCTGGGAGCTCAACAGATTCAAACTCACAGGAAAAGTGTTCTAGCGACCTGCAAATAATTGCATGTTTCTTAGCTCCTATACTAACGAGGTTTCTGTGTGTATTTCAATGAAACTCTAGTTTATATGATTCCCTCATGATCCCCTCATGTCTCCCAAGTTTGGTCATCTAACCATCATGAGTGTTCTTTTTAGAACGCTTTGAATTTCTACCCTGATTAGGCGAATTTGCCTGAAAACGCCTGGAAGTCCAACTCAAACAATGGTTTATGTAGAAGTTTGAAAACTCAGGAAAGAAGTTTGTTTCAGGGAGTACACTCTGCTTAAGCCTTGGTTGAAGTAGCTCAAAGCAGAATCGCCTGGGAGCTCAATAGTTTCAAACTCACAGGAAAAAGCATTCTAGCGACCTGCAAATAATTGCATGTTTCTTAGCTCCTAGTAACGAGGGTTTCTTTGTGTGTATTTCAATGAAACTCTAGTTTTATGATTCCCTCATGAGCCCCTCATGTACTCCCCAAGTTTGGTCATCTAACCATCATGAGTGTTCTTTTTAGAACGCTTTGAAATTTCTACCCTGATTAGGCGAATTTGCCTGAAAACGCCTGGAAGTCCAACTCAAAAATGGTTTATGCTAGAAGTTTGAAAACTCAGGAAAGAAGTTTGTTTCACGGGAGTACACTCTGCTTAAGCCTTGGTTGAAGTAGCTCAAAGCAGAATCGCCTGGGAGCTCAACAGTTTCAAACTCACAGGAAAAAGCATTCTAGCGACCTGCAAATAATTGCATGTTTCTTAGCTCCTAGTAACGAGGTTTCTGTGTGTATTTCAATGAAACTCTAGTTATATGATTCCCTCATGATCCCCTCATGTCTCCCCAAGTTTGGTCATCTAACCATCATGAGTGTTCTTTTTAGAACGCTTTGAATTTCTACCCTGATTAGGCGAATTTGCCTGAAAACGCCTGGAAGTCCAACTCAACAATGGTTTATGCTAGAAGTTTGAAAACTCAGGAAAGAAGTTTGTTTCACGGGAGTACACTCTGCTTAAGCCTTGGTTGAAGTAGCTCAAAGCAGAATCGCCTGGGAGCTCAACAGATTCAAACTCACAGGAAAAAGCGTTCTAGCGACCTGCAAAAATAATTGCATGTTTCTTAGCTCCTAGTAACGAGGTTTCTGTGTGTATTTCAATGAAACTCTAGTTTTATGATTCCCTCATGATCCCCTCATGTCTCCCCAAGTTTGGTCATCTAACCATCATGAGTGTTCTTTTTAGAACGCTTTGAATTTCTACCCTGATTAGGCGAATTTGCCTGAAAACGCCTGGAAGTCCAACTCAAAAATGGTTTTATGCTAGAAGTTTGAAAACTCAGGAAAGAAGTTTGTTTCACGGGAGTACACTCTGCTTAAGCCTTGGTTGAAGTAGCTTAAAGCAGAATCGCCTGGGAGCTAAACAGATTCAAACTCACAGGAAAAGCATTCTAGCGACCTGCAAATAATTGCATGTTTCTTAGCTCCTAGTAACGAGGTTTCTGTGTGTATTTCAATGAAACTCTAGTTATATGATTCCCTCATGAGATCCCCTCATGTCTCCCCAAGTTTGGTCATCTAACCATCACGAGTGTTCTTTTTAGAACGCTTTGAATTTCTACCCTGATTAGGCGAATTTGCCTGAAAACGCCTGAAGTCCAACTCAAACAATGGTTTTTATGCTAGAAGTTTGAAAACTCAGGAAAAAAGTTTGTTTCATGGGAGTACACTCTGCTTAAGCTTGGTTGAAGTAGCTCAAAGAGAATCGCCTGGAGCTCAATATTTCAAACTCACAGGAAAAGCATTCTAGTGACCTGCAAATAATTGCATGTTTCTTAGCTCCTACTAACGAGGTTTCTGTGTGTATTTCAATGAAACTCTAGTTTTATGATTCCCTCATGATCCCCTCATGTCTCCCCAAGTTTGGTCATCTAACCATCATGAGTGTTCTTTTTAGAACGCTTTGAATTTCTACCCTGATTAGGCGAATTTGCCTGAAAAAACGCCTGGAAGTCCAACTCAACAATGGTTTATGTAGAAGTTTGAAAACTCAGGAAAGAAGTTTGTTTCAGGAGTACACTCTGCTTAAGCCTTGGTTGAAGTAGCTCAAAGAGAATCGCCTGGGAGCTCAATAGTTTCAAACTCACAGGAAAAGCATTCTAGCGACCTGCAAATAATTGCATGTTTCTTAGCTCCTAGTAACGAGGTTTCTGTGTGTATTTCAATGAAACTCTAGTTTTATGATTCCCTCATGATCCCCTCATGGCTCCCAAGTTTGGTCATCTAACCATCACGAGTGTTCTTTTTAGAACGCTTTGAATTTCTACCCTGATTAGGCGAATTTGCCTGAAAAACGCCTGGAAGTCCAACTCAACAATGTTTATGCTAGAAGTTTGAAAACTCAGGAAAGAAGTTTGTTTCACGGGAGTACACTCTGCTTAAGCCTTGGTTGAAGTAGCTCAAAGAGAATCGCCTGGGAGCTCAACAGTTTCAAACTCACAGGAAAAGCATTCTAGCGACCTGCAAATAATTGCATGTTTCTTAGCTCCTAGTAACGAGGTTTCTGTGTGTATTTCAATGAAACTCTAGTTATATGATTCCCTCATGAGCCCCTGTATCCCAAGTTTGGTCATCTAACCATCACGAGTGTTCTTTTTAGAACGCTTTGAATTTCTACCCTGATTAGGCGAATTTGCCTGAAAACGCCTGGAAGTCCAACTCAACAATGGTTTATGCTAGAAGTTTGAAAACTCAGGAAAGAAGTTTGTTTCACGGGAGTACACTCTGCTTAAGCCTTGGTTGAAGTAGCTCAAAGCAGAATCGCCTGGGAGCTCAACAGTTTCAAACTCACAGGAAAAGCATTCTAGCGACCTGCAAATAATTGCATGTTTCTTAGCTCCTAGTAACGAGGTTTCTGTGTGTATTTCAATGAAATTCTAGTTTTATGATTCCCTCATGATCCCCTCATGTCTCCCCAAGTTTGGTCATCTAACCATCACAAGTGTTTCTTTTTAGAACGCTTTGAATTTCTACCCTGATTAGGCGAATTTGCCTGAAAACGCCTGGAAGTCCAACTCAACAATGGTTTATGCTAGAAGTTTGAAAACTCAGGAAAGAAGTTTGTTTCATGGGAGTACACTCTGCTTAAGCCTTGGTTGAAGTAGCTCGAAGCAGAATCGCCTGGGAGCTCAACAGATTCAAACTCACAGGAAAAGTGTTCTAGCGACCTGCAAATAATTGCATGTTTCTTAGCTCCTAGTAACGAGGTTTCTGTGTGTATTTCAATGAAACTCTAGTTTTATGATTCCCTCATGATCCCCTCATCTCCCCAGTTTGGTCATCTAACCACCATCACGAGTGTTCTTTTTAGAACGCTTTGAATTCTACCCTGATTAGGCGAATTTGCCTGAAAACGCCTGGAAGTCCAACTCAACAATGGTTTATGTAGAAGTTTGAAAACTCAGGAAAGAAGTTTGTTTTCAGTGGGAGTACACTCTGCTTAAGCCTTGGTTGAAGTAGCTCAAAGAGAATCGCCTGGGAGCTCAATATTTGAAAACTCACAGAAAAGCGTTCTAGTGACCTGCAAATAATTGCATGTTTCTTAGCTCCTAGTAACGAGGTTTCTGTGTGTATTTCAATGAAACTCTAGTTATATGATTCCCTCATGAGCCCCATGGCTCCCCAAGTTTGGTCATCTAACCATCACGAGTGTTCTTTTTAGAACGCTTTGAATTTCTACCCTGATTAGGCGAATTTGCCTGAAAACGCCTGGAAGTCCAACTCAACAATGGTTTTATGCTAGAAGTTTGAAAACTCAGGAAAGAAGTTTGTTTCACGGGAGTACACTCTGCTTAAGCCTTGGTTGAAGTAGCTCAAAGCAGAGAATCGCCTGGGAGCTCAATAGTTTCAAACTCACAGGAAAAGCGTTTAGTGACCTGCAAACAAATAATTGCATGTTTCTTAGCTTTAGTAACGAGGTTTCTGTGTGTATTTCAATGAAACTCTAGTTTTATGATTCCCTCATGAGCCCCTCATGTATCCCCAAGTTTTGGTCATCTAACCATCACGAGTGTTCTTTTTTAGAACGCTTTGAATTTCTACCCTGATTAGGCGAATTTGCCTGAAAACGCCTGGAAGTCCAACTCAACAAATGTTTATGCTAGAAGTTTGAAAACTCAGGAAAGAAGTTTGTTTCACGGGAGTACACTCTGCTTAAGCCTTGGTTGAAGTAGCTCGAAAGAGAATCGCCTGGGAGCTCAACAGTTTGAAACTCACAGGAAAAAGCATTCTAGCGACCTGCAAATAATTGCATGTTTCTTAGCTCCTAGTAACGAGGTTTCTGTGTGTATTTCAATGAAACTCTAGTTATATGATTCCCTCATCATCCCCTCATGGATCCCCAGTTTGGTCATCTAACCATCACCAAGTGTTCTTTTTAGAACGCTTTGAATTTCTACCCTGATTAAGCGAATTTGCCTGAAAACGCTGGAAGTCCAACTCAAACAATGGTTTATGCTAGAAGTTTGAAAACTCAGGAAAGAAGTTTGTTTCACGGGAGTACACTCTGCTTAAGCCTTGGTTGAAGTAGCTCAAAGCAGAATCGCCTGGGAGCTCAACAGATTCAAACTCACAGAAAAAAGCGTTCTAGCGAACTGCAAATAATTGCATGTTTCTTAGCTCCTAGTAACGAGGTTTCTGTGTGTATTTCAATGAAACTCTAGTTATATGATTCCTCATGATCCCCTCATGTCTCCCCAAGTTTGGTCATCTAACCATCACGAGTGTTCTTTTTAGAACGCTTTGAATTTCTACCCTGATTAGGCGAATTTGCCTGAAAAACGCCTGGAAGTCCAACTCAACAATGGTTTATGCTAGAAGTTTGAAAACTCAGGAAAGAAGTTTGTTTCACGGGAGTACACTCTGCTTAAGCCTTGGTTGAAGTAGCTCAAAGAGAATCGCCTGGGAGCTCAACAGTTTTAAAACTCACAGGAAAAGCGTTCTAGCGACCTGCAAATAATTGCATGTTTCTTAGCTCCTAGTAACGAGGTTTCTGTGTGTATTTCAATGAAACTCTAGTTTTATGATTCCCTCATGATCCCCTTCATGTCTCCCAGTTTGGTCATCTAACCATCACGAGTGTTCTTTTTAGAACGCTTTGAATTTCTACCCTGATTAGGCGAATTTGCCTGAAAAACCTGGAAGTCCAACTCAACAATGGTTTATGCTAGAAGTTTGAAAACTCAGGAAAGAAGTTTGTTTCACGGGAGTACACTCTGCTTAAGCCTTGGTTGAAGTAGCTCAAAGAGAATCGCCTGGGAAGTCAACAGATTCAAACTCACAGAAAAGCGTTCTAGCGAACTGCAAATAATTGCATGTTTCTTAGCTCCTAGTAACGAGGTTTCTGTGTGTATTTCAATGAAACTCTAGTTATATGATTCCCTCATGATCCCCTCATGTCTCACCAAGTTTGGTCATTCTAACCATCATGAGTGTTTTTTAGAACGCTTTGAATTTCTACCCTGATTAGGCGAATTTGCCTGAAAACGCCTGAAGTCCAACTCAACAATGGTTTTGTTGTAGAAGTTTGAAAACTCAGGAAAGAAGTTTGTTTTCACGGGTACACTCTGCTTAAGCCTTGGTTGAAGTAGCTCAAAGAGAATCGCCTGGGAGCTCAATAGATTTGAAAACTCACAGGAAAAGCATTCTAGTGACCTGCAAATAATTGCATGTTTCTTAGCTCCTAGTAACGAGGTTTCTGTGTGTATTTCAATGAAACTCTAGTTTTATATGATTCCCTCATGAGCCCCTCATGGCTCCCCAAGTTTGGTCATCTAACCATCACGAGTGTTTTTTTTAGAACGCTTTGAATTTCTACCCTGATTAGGCGAATTTGCCTGAAAACGCCTGGAAGTCCAACTCAACAATGGTTTATGCTAGAAGTTTGAAAACTCAGGAAAGAAGTTTTTTTTCACGGGAGTACACTCTGCTTAAGCCTTGGTTGAAGTAGCTCAAAGCAGAATCGCCTGGGAGCTCAAAAGATTCAAACTCACAGGAAAAGCATTCTAGCGACCTGCAAATAATTGCATGTTTCTTAGCTCCTAGTAACGAGGTTTCTGTGTGTATTTCAATGAAACTCTAGTTATATGATTCCCTCATGAGCCCTCATGGCTCCCAAGTTTGGTCATCTAACCATCATGAGTGTTCTTTTTAGAACGCTTTGAATTTCTACCCTGATTAGGCGAATTTGCCTGAAAACGCCTGGAAGTCCAACTCAAACAATGGTTTATGCTAGAAGTTTGAAAACTCAGGAAAGAAGTTTGTTTCACGGGAGTACACTCTGCTTAAGCCTTGGTTGAAGTAGCTCAAAGCAGAATCGCCTGGGAGCTCAACAGACTTTCAAACTCACAGGAAAAAGCATTCTAGTGACCTGCAAATAATTGCATGTTTCTTAGCTCCTAGTAACGAGGTTTCTGTGTGTATTTCAATGAAACTCTAGTTATATGATTCCCTCATGATCCCCTCATGTCTCCCCAAGTTTGGTCATCTAACCATCACGAGTGTTCTTTTTAGAACGCTTTGAATTTCTACCCTGATTAGGCGAATTTGCCTGAAAACGCCTGGAAGTCCAACTCAACAATGGTTTATGCTAGAAGTTTGAAAACTCAGGAAAGAAGTTTGTTTCATGGGAGACACTCTGCTTAAGCCTTGGTTGAAGTAGCTCAAAGAGAATCGCCTGGGAGCTCAACAGATTTGAAACTCACAGGAAAAGCGTTCTAGCAACCTGCAAATAATTGCATGTTTCTTAGCTCCTAGTAACGAGGTTTCTGTGTGTATTTCAATGAAACTCTAGTTATATGATTCCCTCATGATCCCCTCATGTCTCCCCAAGTTTGGTCATCTAACCATCACGAGTGTTCTTTTTAGAACGCTTTGAATTTCTACCCTGATTAGGCGAATTTGCCTGAAAACGCCTGGAAGTCCAACTCAACAATGGTTTTATGCTAGAAGTTTGAAAACTCAGGAAAGAAGTTTGTTTCACGGGAGTACACTCTGCTTAAGCCTTGGTTGAAGTAGCTCGAAGCAGAATCGCCTGGGAGCTAAAACAGATTCAAACTCACAGGAAAAGCATTCTAGCGACCTGCAAATAATTGCATGTTTCTTAGCTCCTATAGTAACGAGGTTTCTGTGTGTATTTCAATGAAACTCTAGTTATATGATTCCCTCATCATGATCCCCCATGTCTCCCCAAGTTTGGTCATCTAACCATCACGAGTGTTCTTTTTAGAACGCTTTGAATTTCTACCCTGATTAGGCGAATTTGCCTGAAAACGCCTGGAAGTCCAACTCAACAATGGTTTATGCTAGAAGTTTGAAAACTCAGGAAAGAAGTTTGTTTCACGGGAGTACACTCTGCTTAAGCCTTGGTTGAAGTAGCTCGAAAGAGAAATCGCCTGGGAGCTCAACAGTTTTGAAAACTCACAGGAAAAGCATTCTAGCGACCTGCAAATAATTGCATGTTTCTTAGCTCCTAGTAACGAGGTTTCTGTGTGTATTTCAATGAAACTCTAGTTATATGATTCCCTCATGAGCCCTCATGACTCCCAAGTTTGGTCATCTAACCATCACGAGTGTTCTTTTTAGAACGCTTTGAATTTCTACCCTGATTAGGCGAATTTGCCTGAAAACGCCTGGAAGTCCAACTCAACAATGGTTTATGCTAGAAGTTTGAAAACTCAGGAAAGAAGTTTGTTTTCACGGGAGTACACTCTGCTTAAGCCTTGGTTGAAGTAGCTCGAAGAGAATCGCCTGGGAGTCAACAGTTTCAAACTCACAGAAAAAGCATTCTAGCGACCTGCAAATAATTGCATGTTTCTTAGCTCCTAGTAACGAGGTTTCTGTGTGTATTTCAATGAAAACTCTAGTTATATGATTCCCTCATGAGCCCCTCATGATCCCCAAGTTTGGTCATCTAACCATCACGAGTGTTTTTTAGAACGCTTTGAATTTCTACCCTGATTAGGCGAATTTGCCTGAAAACGCCTGGAAGTCCAACTCAACAATGGTTTATGCTAGAAGTTTGAAAACTCAGGAAAGAAGTTTGTTTCACGGGAGTACACTCTGCTTAAGCCTTGGTTGAAGTAGCTCGAAGCAGAATCGCCTGGGAGCTCAACAGATTCAAACTCACAGGAAAAGCATTCTAGCGACCTGCAAATAATTGCATGTTTCTTAGCTCCTAGTAACGAGGTTTCTGTGTGTATTTCAATGAAACTCTAGTTTTATGATTCCCTCATGAGCCCCTCATGTCTCCCAAGTTTGGTCATCTAACCATCACGAGTGTTTTTTTTAGAACGCTTTGAATTTCTACCCTGATTAGGCGAATTTGCCTGAAAACGCCTGGAAGTCCAACTCAACAATGGTTTATGCTAGAAGTTTGAAAACTCAGGAAAAAAGAAGTTTGTTTCAGGAGTACACTCTGCTTAAGCCTTGGTTGAAGTAGCTCAAAGCAGAATCGCCTGGGAGCTCAACAGATTCAAACTCACAGAAAAAGCGTTCTAGCGACCTGCAAATAATTGCATGTTTCTTAGCTCCTAGTAACGAGGTTTCTGTGTGTATTTCAATGAAACTCTAGTTATATGATTCCCTCATGATCCCCTCATGTCTCCCCAAGTTTGGTCATCTAACCATCATGAGTGTTCTTTTTAGAACGCTTTGAATTTCTACCCTGATTAGGCGAATTTGCCTGAAAACGCCTGGAAGTCCAACTCAAACAATGATTTATGCTAGAAGTTTGAAAACTCAGGAAAGAAGTTTGTTTCACGGGAGTACACTCTGCTTAAGCCTTGTTGAAGTAGCGTCAAAGCAGAATCGCCTGGGAGCTCAATACTTTTCAAACTCACAGAAAAGCGTTCTAGTGACCTGCAAAATAATTGCATGTTTCTTAGCTCCTAGTAACGAGGTTTCTGTGTGTATTTCAATGAAACTCTAGTTTTATGATTCCCTCATGATCCCCATGGCTCCCCAAGTTTGGTCATCTAACCATCACGAGTGTTCTTTTTTAGAACGCTTTGAATTTCTACCCTGATTAGGCGAATTTGCCTGAAAACGCCTGAAGTCCAACTCAACAATGGTTTTATGCTAGAAGTTTGAAAACTCAGGAAAGAAGTTTGTTTCATGGGAGTACACTCTGCTTAAGCCTTGGTTGAAGTAGCTCAAAGAGAATCGCCTGGGAGCTCAACAGTTTGAAAACTCACAGGAAAAGCATTCTAGCGACCTGCAAATAATTGCATGTTTCTTAGCTCCTTAGTAAGGAGGTTTTGTGTGTATTTCAATGAAACTCTAGTTATATGATTCCCTCATGATCCCCTAATGGATCCCCGTTTGGTCATCTAACCATCACAAGTTTTCTTTTTAGAACGCTTTGAATTTCTACCCTGATTAGGCGAATTTGCCTGAAAACGCCTGGAAGTCCAACTCAACAATGGTTTATGGTAGAAGTTTGAAAACTCAGGAAAGAGTTTGTTTCACGGGAGTACACTCTGCTTAAGCCTTGGTTGAAGTAGCTCGAAGCAGAATCGCCTGGGAGCTCAACTAGATTCAAACTCACAGAAAAAGCATTCTAGCGACCTGCAAAAATTGCATGTTTCTTAGCTCCTAGTAACGAGGTTTCTGTGTGTATTTCAATGAAACTCTAGTTATATGATTCCCTCATGATCCCCTCATGCTCCCCAAGTTTGGTCATCTAACCATCACGAGTGTTCTTTTTAGAACGCTTTGAATTTCTACGCTGATTAGGCGAATTTGCCTGAAAACGCCTGGAAGTCCAACTCAAACAATGTTTTATGCTAGAAGTTTGAAAACTCAGGAAAGAAGTTTGTTTCACGGGAGTACACTCTGCTTAAGCTTGGTTGAAGTAGCTCAAAGAGAATCGCCTGGGAGCTCAACAGTTTGAAACTCACAGGAAAAGCATTCTAGCGACCTGCAAATAATTGCATGTTTCTTAGCTCCTAGTAACGAGGTTTCTGTGTGTATTTCAATGAAAAATCTAGTTATATGATTCCCTCATGAGCCCTCATGGCTCCCAAGTTTGGTCATCTAACCATCACGAGTGTTCTTTTTAGAACGCTTTGAATTTTTACCCTGATTAGGCGAATTTGCCTGAAAACGCCTGGAAGTCCAACTCAACAATGGTTTATGCTAGAAGTTTGAAAACTCAGGAAAGAAGTTTGTTTCACGGGAGTACACTCTGCTTAAGCCTTGGTTGAAGTAGCTCAAAGAGAATCGCCTGGGAGTCAACACTTTCAAACTCACAGGAAAAGCGTTCTAGCGAACTGCAAATAATTGCATGTTTCTTAGCTCCTAGTAACGAGGTTTCTTGTGTGTATTTCAATGAAATTCTAGTTATATGATTCCCTCATGATCCCCTCATGGCTCCCAAGTTTGGTCATCTAACCATCACGAGTGTTCTTTTTTAGAATGCTTTGAATTTCTACCCTGATTAGGCGAATTTGCCTGAAAACGCCTGGAAGTCCAACTCAACAATGGTTTTTATGCTAGAAGTTTGAAAACTCAGGAAAGAAGTTTGTTTCACGGGAGTACACTCTGCTTAAGCCTTGGTTGAAGTAGCTCGAAGCAGAATCGCCTGGGAGCTCAACAGATTCAAACTCACAGGAAAAGTGTTCTAGCGACCTGCAAATAATTGCATGTTTCTTAGCTCCTAGTAACGAGGTTTCTGTGTGTATTTCAATGAAACTCTAGTTATATGATTCCCTCATGAGCCCCTCATGGCTCCCCAAGTTTGGTCATCTAACCATCACGAGTGTTCTTTTTAGAACGCTTTGAATTTCTACCCTGATTAGGCGAATTTGCCTGAAAACGCCTGGAAGTCCAACTCAACAATGGTTTATGCTAGAAGTTTGAAAACTCAGGAAAGAAGTTTGTTTCACCAAAGTACACTCTGCTTAAGCCTTGGTTGAAGTAGCTCAAAGCAGAATCGCCTGGGAGCTCAAAAGATTCAAAAAACTCACAGGAAAAGCATTCTAGCGACCTGCAAATAATTGCATGTTTCTTAGCTCCTAGTAACGAGGTTTCTGTGTGTATTTCAATGAAACTCTAGTTATATGATTCCCTCATGATCCCCATGCTCCCCAAGTTTGGTCATCTAACCATCATGAGTGTTCTTTTTAGAACGCTTTGAATTTCTACCCTGATTAGGCGAATTTGCCTGAAAACGCCTGGAAGTCCAACTCAACAATGGTTTTATGGTAGAAGTTTGAAAACTCAGGAAAGAAGTTTGTTTCACGGGAGTACACTCTGCTTAAGCCTGGTTGAAGTAGCTCGAAGCAGAATCGCCTGGGAGCTCAACAGATTCAAACTCACAGGAAAAGCATTCTAGTGACCTGCAAATAATTGCATGTTTCTTAGCTTCCTAGTAACGAGGTTTCTGTGTGTATTTCAATGAAACTCTAGTTTATATGATTCCCTCATGAGCCCCTCATGGCTCCCCAAGTTTGGTCATCTAACCATCATGAGTGTTCTTTTTAGAACGCTTTGAATTTCTACCCTGATTAGGCGAATTTGCCTGAAAACGCCTGGAAGTCCAACTCAACAATGTTTTATGCTAGAAGTTTGAAAACTCAGGAAAGAAGTTTGTTTCACGAGAGTACACTCTGCTTAAGCCTTGGTTGAAGTAGCTCAAAGAGAATCGCCTGGGAGCTCAACAGTTTGAAACTCACAGGAAAAGCATTCTAGCGACCTGCAAATAATTGCATGTTTCTTAGCTCCTAGTAACGAGGTTTCTGTGTGTATTTCAATGAAACTCTAGTTATATGATTCCCTCATGATCCCCTCATGGCTCCCCCAGTTTGGTCATCTAACCATCACGAGTGTTCTTTTTAGAACGCTTTGAATTTCTACCCTGATTAGGCGAATTTGCCTGAAAACGCCTGGAAGTCCAACTCAACAATGGTTTATGCTAGAAGTTTGAAAACTCAGGAAAGAAGTTTGTTTCACGGGAGTACACTCTGCTTAAGCCTTGGTTGAAGTAGCTCGAAAAGCAGAATCGCCTGGGAGCTCAACAGATTCAAACTCACAGGAAAAGCATTCTAGCGACCTGCAAATAATTGCATGTTTCTTAGCTCCTAGTAACGAGGTTTCTGTGTGTATTTCAATGAAACTCTAGTTATATGATTCCCTCATGATCCCCTCATGATGCTCCCCAAGTTTGGTCATCTAACCATCACGAGTGTTCTTTTTAGAACGCTTTGAATTTCTACCCTGATTAGGCGAATTTGCCTGAAAACGCCTGGAAGTCCAACTCAACAATGGTTTATGCTAGAAGTTTGAAAACTCAGGAAAGAAGTTTTTTTCACGGGAGTACACTCTGCTTAAGCCTTGGTTGAAGTAGCTCAAAGAGAATCGCCTGGGAGCTCAACAGATTTGAAAACTCACAGGAAAAGCGTTCTAGCGACCTGCAAATAATTGCATGTTTCTTAGCTCCTAGTAACGAGGTTTCTGTGTGTATTTCAATGAAACTCTAGTTATATGATTCCCTCATGATCCCCTCATGTCTCCCAAGTTTGGTCATCTAACCATCACGAGTGTTCTTTTTAGAACGCTTTGAATTTCTTACCCTGATTAGGCGAATTTGCCTGAAAACGCCTGGAAGTCCAACTCAACAATGGTTTATGCTAGAAGTTTGAAAACTCAGGAAAGAAGTTTGTTTCACGGGAGTACACTCTGCTTAAGCCTTGGTTGAAGTAGCTCGAAGAGAATCGCCTGGGAGCTCAACACTTTCAAACTCACAGGAAAAGCATTCTAGCGACCTGCAAATAATTGCATGTTTCTTAGCTCCTAGTAACGAGGTTTCTGTGTGTATTTCAATGAAACTCTAGTTATATGATTCCCTCATGATCCCCTCATGGCTCCCCAAGTTTGGTCATCTAACCATCACGAGTGTTCTTTTTAGAACGCTTTGAATTTCTACCCTGATTAGGCGAATTTGCCTGAAAACGCCTGGAAGTCCAACTCAACAATGGTTTATGTTATAGAAGTTTGAAAACTCAGGAAAGAAGTTTGTTTCACGGGAGTACACTCTGCTTAAGCCTTGGTTGAAGTAGCTCGAAGAGAATCGCCTGGGAGCTCAACAGTTTTTCAAACTCACAGGAAAAGTGTTCTAGCGACCTGCAAATAATTGCATGTTTCTTAGCTCCCTAGTAACGAGGTTTCTGTGTGTATTTCAATGAAACTCTAGTTTTATGATTCCCTCATGAGCCCCTCATGGATCCCAAGTTTGGTCATTTCTAACCATCACGAGTGTTCTTTTTAGAACGCTTTGAATTTCTACCCTGATTAGGCGAATTTGCCTGAAAACGCCTGGAAGTCCAACTCAACAATGGTTTATGCTAGAAGTTTGAAAACTCAGGAAAGAAGTTTGTTTCATGGGAGTACACTCTGCTTAAGCCTTGGTTGAAGTAGCTCAAAGCAGAATCGCCTGGGAGCTAAACAGATTCAAACTCACAGGAAAAGCATTCTAGCGACCTGCAAATAATTGCATGTTTCTTAGCTCCTAGTAACGAGGTTTCTGTGTGTATTTCAATGAAACTCTAGTTATATGATTCCCTCATGATCCCCTCATGGCTCCCCAAGTTTGGTCATCTAACCATCATGAGTGTTCTTTTTAGAACGCTTTGAATTTCTACCCTGATTAGGCGAATTTGCCTGAAAACGCCTGGAAGTCCAACTCAACAATGGTTTATGCTAGAAGTTTGAAAACTCAGGAAAGAAGTTTGTTTCACGGGAGTACACTCTGCTTAAGCCTAGGTTGAAGTAGCTCGAAGCAGAATCGCCTGGAGCTCAACAGATTCAAACTCACAGGAAAAGCGTTCTAGTGACCTGCAAATAATTGCATGTTTCTTAGCTCCTAAGTAACGAGGTTTCTGTGTGTATTTCAATGAAACTCTAGTTATATGATTCCCTCATGATCCCCTCATGGCTCCCCAAGTTTGGTCATCTAACCATCACGAGTGTTCTTTTTAGAACGCTTTGAATTTCTACCCTGATTAGGCGAATTTGCCTGAAAACGCCTGGAAGTCCAACTCAACAATGGTTTATGCTAGAAGTTTGAAAACTCAGGAAAGAAGTTTGTTTCACGGGAGTACACTCTGCTTAAGCCTTGGTTGAAGTAGCTCAAAGAGAATCGCCTGGGAGCTCAACAGTTTCAAACTCACAGGAAAAGCGTTCTAGCGACCTGCAAATAATTGCATGTTTCTTAGCTCCTAGTAACGAGGTTTCTTGTGTGTATTTCAATGAAACTCTAGTTTTATGATTCCTCTCATGGCCCCCTCATGGATCTCCACAAGTTTGGTCATCTAACCATCATGAGTGTTCTTTTTAGAACGCTTTGAATTTCTACCCTGATTAGGCGAATTTGCCTGAAAACGCCTGGAAGTCCAACTCAACAATGGTTTATGTAGAAGTTTGAAAACTCAGGAAAGAAGTTTGTTTCACGGGAGTACACTCTGCTTAAGCCTTGGTTGAAGTAGCTCGAAGAGAATCGCCTGGGAGCTCAACAGTTTCAAACTCACAGGAAAAGCATTCTAGCGACCTGCAAATAATTGCATGTTTCTTAGCTCCTAGTAACGAGGTTTCTGTGTGTATTTCAATGAAACTCTAGTTATATGATTCCCTCATGATCCCCTCATGCTCCCCAAGTTTGGTCATCTAACCATCATGAGTGTTCTTTTTAGAACGCTTTGAATTTCTACCCTGATTAGGCGAATTTGCCTGAAAAACCCTGAAGTCCAACTCAACAATGGTTTATGCTAGAAGTTTGAAAACTCAGGAAAGAAGTTTGTTTCACGGGAGTACACTCTGCTTAAGCCTTGGTTGAAGTAGCTCAAAGAGAATCGCCTGGGAGCTCAATAGTTTGAAAACTCACAGGAAAAGCGTTCTAGCGACCTGCAAATAATTGCATGTTTCTTAGCTCCTAGTAACGAGGTTTCTGTGTGTATTTCAATGAAAATCTAGTTTATATGATTCCCTCATGAGCCCCTCATGGCTCCCCAAGTTTGGTCATCTAACCATCACGAGTGTTCTTTTTAGAACGCTTTGAATTTCTACCCTGATTAGGCGAATTTGCCTGAAAACGCCTGGAAGTCCAACTCAACAATGGTTTATGCTAGAAGTTTGAAAACTCAGGAAAGAAGTTTGTTTCACGGGAGTACACTCTGCTTAAGCCTTGGTTGAAGTAGCTCGAAGAGAATCGCCTGGGAAGTCAACAGATTCAAACTCACAGGAAAAGCATTCTAGCGACCTGCAAATAATTGCAATTGCGTTTCTTAGCTCCTAGTAACGAGGTTTCTGTGTGTATTTCAATGAAAACTCTAGTTATATGATTCCCTCATGATCCCCTCATGGCTCCCCAAGTTTGGTCATCTAACCATCACGAGTGTTCTTTTTAGAACGCTTTGAATTTCTACCCTGATTAGGCGAATTTGCCTGAAAACGCCTGGAAGTCCAACTCAACAATGGTTTATGGTAGAAGTTTGAAAACTCAGGAAAGAAGTTTGTTTCACGGGAGTACACTCTGCTTAAGCCTTGGTTGAAGTAGCTCAAAGCAGAATCGCCTGGGAGCTCAACAGATTTGAAACTCACAGGAAAAGCATTCTAGCGACCTGCAAATAATTGCATGTTTCTTAGCTCCTAGTAACGGGTTTCTGTGTGTATTTCAATGAAACTCTAGTTTTATGATTCCCTCATGATCCCCTCATGGCTCCCCAAGTTTGGTCATCTAACCATCACGAGTGTTCTTTTTAGAACGCTTTGAATATTATTACCCTGATTAGGCGAATTTGCCTGAAAACGCCTGGAAGTCCAACTCAACAATGGTTTATGCTAGAAGTTTGAAAACTCAGGAAAGAAGTTTGTTTCATGGGAGTACACTCTGCTTAAGCCTTGGTTGAAGTAGCTCGAAGAGAATCGCCTGGGAGCTCAACAGATTCAAACTCACAGGAAAAGCGTTCTAGCGACCTGCAAATAATTGCATGTTTCTTAGCTCCTAGTAACGAGGTTTCTGTGTGTATTTCAATGAAACTCTTTATATGATTCCCTCATGATCCCCTTATGGCTCCCAAGTTTGGTCATCTAACCATCACAGTGTTCTTTTTAGAACGCTTTGAATTTCTACCCTGATTAGGCGAATTTGCCTGAAAACGCCTGGAAGTCCAACTCAACAATGGTTTATGCTAGAAGTTTGAAAACTCAGGAAAGAAGTTTGTTTCACGGGAGTACACTCTGCTTAAGCCTTGTTGAAGTAGCTGAAGCAGAATCGCCTGGGAGCTCAACAGATTTCAAACTCACAGAAAAAGCGTCTAGTGACCTGCAAATAATTGCATGTTTCTTAGCTCCTAGTAACGAGGTTTCTGTGTGTATTTTCAATGAAACTCTAGTTATATGATTCCCTCATGATCCCCTCATGGCTCCCCAAGTTTGGTCATCTAACCATCACGAGTGTTCTTTTTAGAACGCTTTGAATTTCTACCCTGATTAGGCGAATTTGCCTGAAAACGCCTGGAAGTCCAACTCAACAATGGTTTATGGTAGAAGTTTGAAAACTCAGGAAAGAAGTTTGTTTCATGGGAGTACACTCTGCTTAAGCCTTGGTTGAAGTAGCTCAAAGAGAATCGCCTGGGAGCTCAACAGATTTGAAACTCACAGGAAAAGCGTTCTAGCGCGGACCTGCAAATAATTGCATGTTTCTTAGCTCCTAGTAACGAGGTTTCTGTGTGTATTTCAATGAAACTCTAGTTTTATGATTCCCTCATGATCCCCTCATGGCTCCCAAGTTTGGTCATCTAACCATCATGAGTGTTCTTTTTAGAACGCTTTGAATTTCTACCCTGATTAGGCGAATTTGCCTGAAAACGCCTGGAAGTCCAACTCAACAATGTTTATGCTAGAAGTTTGAAAACTCAGGAAAGAAGTTTGTTTCACGGGAGTACACTCTGCTTAAGCCTTGGTTGAAGTAGCTCGAAGCAGAATCGCCTGGGAGCTCAACAGATTCAAACTCACAGGAAAAGCATTCTAGCGACCTGCAAATAATTGCATGTTTCTTAGCTCCTAGTAACGAGGTTTCTGTGTGTATTTCAATGAAACTCTAGTTATATGATTCCTCATGATCCCCTCATGGCTCCCCAAGTTTGGTCATCTAACCATCACGAGTGTTCTTTTTAGAACGCTTTGAATTTCTACCCTGATTAGGCGAATTTGCCTGAAAACGCCTGGAAGTCCAACTCAACAATGTTTTATGCTAGAAGTTTGAAAACTCAGGAAAGAAGTTTGTTTCACGGGAGTACACTCTGCTTAAGCCTTGGTTGAAGTAGCTCAAAGAGAATCGCCTGGGAGCTCAACAGTTTAAAACTCACAGGAAAAGCATTCTAGCGACCTGCAAATAATTGCATGTTTCTTAGCTCCTAGTAACGAGGTTTCTGTGTGTATTTCAATGAAACTCTAGTTATATGATTCCCTCATGATCCCTTCATGGCTCCCAAGTTTGGTCATCTAACCATCACGAGTGTTCTTTTTAGAACGCTTTGAATTTTCTACCCTGATTAGGCGAATTTGCCTGAAAACGCCTGGAAGTCCAACTCAACAATGGTTTATGCTAGAAGTTTGAAAACTCAGGAAAGAAGTTTGTTTCATGGGAGTACACTCTGCTTAAGCCTTGGTTGAAGTAGCTCGAAGAGAATCGCCTGGGAGTCAACAGATTCAAACTCACAGGAAAAGCGTTCTAGCGACCTGCAAATAATTGCATGTTTCTTAGCTCCTAGTAACGAGGTTTCTGTGTGTATTTCAATGAAACTCTAGTTATATGATTCCCTCATGATCCCCTCATGGCTCCCCAAGTTTGGTCATCTAACCATCACAAGTGTTCTTTTTAGAACGCTTTGAATTTCTACCCTGATTAGGCGAATTTGCCTGAAAACGCCTGGAAGTCCAACTCAACAATGGTTTTATGTAGAAGTTTGAAAACTCAGGAAAAAAGTTTGTTTCACGGGAGTACACTCTGCTTAAGCCTTGGTTGAAGTAGCTCGAAGCAGAATCGCCTGGGAGCTCAACAGATTTTTCAAACTCACAGGAAAAGCATTCTAGCGACCTGCAAATAATTGCATGTTTCTTAGCTCCTAGTACTAACGAGGTTTCTGTGTGTATTTCAATGAAACTCTAGTTATTTGATTCCCTCATGAGCCCCTCATGGCTCCCCAAGTTTGGTCATTCTACCATCACGAGTGTTTTTTTAGAACGCTTTGAATTTCTACCCTGATTAGGCGAATTTGCCTGAAAACGCCTGGAAGTCCAACTCAACAATGGTTTATGCTAGAAGTTTGAAAACTCAGGAAAGAAGTTTGTTTCATGGGAGTACACTCTGCTTAAGCCTTGGTTGAAGTAGCTCAAAGCAGAATCGCCTGGGAGCTCAAACAGATTCAAACTCACAGGAAAAGCATTCTAGCGACCTGCAAATAATTGCATGTTTCTTAGCTCCTAGTAACGAGGTTTCTGTGTGTATTTCAATGAAACTCTAGTTATATGATTCCCTCATGATCCCCTTATGGCTCCCCAAGTTTGGTCATAGAACCATCACAAGTGTTCTTTTTAGAACGCTTTGAATTTCTACCCTGATTAGGCGAATTTGCCTGAAAACGCCTGGAAGTCCAACTCAACAATGGTTTAATGCTAGAAGTTTGAAAACTCAGGAAAGAAGTTTGTTTCACGGGAGTACACTCTGCTTAAGCCTTGGTTGAAGTAGCTCGAAGCAGAATCGCCTGGGAGCTCAACAGATTCAAACTCACAGGAAAAAGCATTCTAGTGACCTGCAAATAATTGCATGTTTCTTAGCTCCTAGTAACGAGGTTTCTGTGTGTATTTCAATGAAACTCTAGTTATATGATTCCCTCATGATCCCCTCTCGGCTCCCCAAGTTTGGTCATCTAACCATCACGAGTGTTCTTTTTTAGAACGCTTTGAATTTCTACCCTGATTAGGCGAATTTGCCTGAAAACGCCTGGAAGTCCAACTCAACAATGGTTTATGCTAGAAGTTTGAAAACTCAGGAAAGAAGTTTGTTTCATGAGAGTACACTCTGCTTAAGCCTTGGTTGAAGTAGCTCAAAGCAGAATCGCCTGGGAGCTCAACAGTTTGAAACTCACAGAAAAGCGTTCTAGCGACCTGCAAATAATTGCATGTTTCTTAGCTCCTAGTAACGAGGTTTCTGTGTGTATTTCAATGAAACTCTAGTTATATGATTCCCTCATGATCCCCTAATGGATCCCCAAGTTTGGTCATCTAACCATCATGAGTGTTCTTTTTAGAATGCTTTGAATTTCTACCCTGATTAGGCGAATTTGCCTGAAAACGCCTGGAAGTCCAACTCAACAATGGTTTATGCTAGAAGTTTGAAAACTCAGGAAAGAAGTTTGTTTCACGGGAGTACACTCTGCTTAAGCCTTGGTTGAAGTAGCTCGAAGCAGAATCGCCTGGGGAGCTCAACAGATTCAAACTCACAGGAAAAGCGTTCTAGCGACCTGCAAATAATTGCATGTTTCTTAGCTCCTAGTAACGAGGTTTCTGTGTGTATTTCAATGAAACTCTAGTTATATGATTCCCTCATGATCCCCTCATGCTCCCCAAGTTTGGTCATCTAACCATCACGAGTGTTCTTTTTAGAACGCTTTGAATTCTACCCTGATTAGGCGAATTTGCCTGAAAACGCCTGGAAGTCCAACTCAACAATGTTTTATGCTAGAAGTTTGAAAACTCAGGAAAGAATTTTGTTTCACGGGAGTACACTCTGCTTAAGCCTTGGTTGAAGTAGCTCAAAGAGAATCACGTGGGAGCTCAACAGTTTAAAACTCACAGGAAAAGCGTTCTAGCGACCTGCAAATAATTGCATGTTTCTTAGCTCCTAGTAACGAGGTTTCTGTGTGTATTTCAATGAAAATCTAGTTATATGATTCCCTCATGATCTCTTCATGGCTCCCCAAGTTTGGTCATCTAACCATCATCACGAGTGTTCTTTTTAGAATGCTTTGAATTTTTACCCTGATTAGGCGAATTTGCCTGAAAACGCCTGGAAGTCCAACTCAACAATGGTTTATGCTAGAAGTTTGAAAACTCAGGAAAGAAGTTTGTTTCACGGGAGTACACTCTGCTTAAGCCTTGGTTGAAGGAGCTCGAAGAGAATCGCCTGGAGTCAACAGTTCAAACTCACAGGAAAAGCGTTCTAGCGAACCTGCAAATAATTGCATGTTTCTTAGCTCCTAGTAACGAGGTTTCTTTGTGTATTTCAATGAAATTCTAGTTATATGATTCCCTCATGATCCCCTCATGGCTCATCCCCAAGTTTGGTCATGTAACCATCACAGTGTTCTTTTCAGAATGCTTTGAATTTCTACCGTGATTAGGCGAATTTGCCTGAAAACGCCTGGAAGTCCAACTCAACAATGGTTTGTTATGCTAGAAGTTTGAAAACTCAGGAAAGAATTTTCTTTCACGGGACTACACTCTGCTTAAGCCTTGGTTGAAGTAGCTCGAAGCAGAATCGCCTGGGAGCTCAACAGATTTAAACTCACAGGAAAAGTGTTCTAGCGACCTGCAAATAATTGCATGTTTCTTAGCTCCTAGTAGTAATGAGGTTTCTGTGTGTATTTCAATGAAACTCTAGTTATATGATTCCCTCATGAGCCCCTCATGGCTCCCCAAGTTTGGTCATCTAACCATCACGAGTGTTTTTTTAGAACGCTTTGAATTTCTACCCTGATTAGGTGAATTTGCCTGAAAACGCCTGGAAGTCCAACTCAACAATGGTTTATGCTAGAAGTTTGAAAACTCAGGAAAAGAAGTTTGTTTCACCAAAGTACACTCTGCTTAAGCCTTGGTTGAAGTAGCTCAAAGCAGAATCGCCTGGAAGCTAAAAGATTCAAACTCACAGGAAAAGCGTTCAGCGACCTGCAAATAATTGCATGTTTCTTAGCTCCTAGTAAAGAGGTTTCTGTGTGTATTTCAATGAAACTCTACTTATATGATTCCCTCATGATCCCCTTATGGCTCCCCAAGTTTGGTCATAGAACCATCATGAGCTTGTTCTTTTTAGAACGCTTTGAATTTCTACCCTGATTAGGCAAATTTGCCTGAAAACGCCTGGAAGTCCAACTCAACAATGATTTATGCAAGAAGTTTGAAAACTCAGGAAAGAAGTTTGTTTCACGGGAGTACACTCTGCTTAAGCCTTGGTTGAAGTAGCGTGAAGCAGAATCGCCTGGGAGCTCAAACAGATTCAAAACTCACAGGAAAAGCGTTTAGTGACCTGCAAATAAATAATTGCATGTTTCTTAGCTCCTAGTAAATGAGGTTTCTGTGTGTATTTTAATGAAACTCTAGTTATATGATTCCCTCATGATCCCCTCATGGCTCCCCAAGTTTGGTCATCTAACCATCACGAGTGTTCTTTTTTAGAACGCTTTGAATTTCTACCCTGATTAGGCGAATTTGCCTGAAAACGCCTGGAAGTCCAACTCAACAATGGTGTATGCAAGAAGTTTGAAAACTCAGGAAAGAAGTTTGTTTCATGGGAGGACACTCTGCTTAAGCCTTGGTTGAAGTAGCTCAAAGAGAATCGCCTGGGAGCTCAACAGTTTGAAACTCACAGGAAAAAGCATTCTAGCGACCTGCAAATAATTGCATGTTTCTTAGCTCCTAGTAAGGAGGTCTTTGTGTGTATTTCAATGAAACTCTAGTTATATGATTCCCTCATGATCCCCTCATGGATCACCAAGTTTGGGCATCTAACCATCACAAGTTTTTTTTCAGAATGCTTTGAATTTCTACCCTGATTAAGAATTTGCCTGAAAACGCCTGGAAGTCCAACTCAACAATGGTGTATGCAAGAAGTTTGAAAACTCAGGAAAGAAGTTTGTTTCACGGGAGTACACTCTGCTTAAGCCTTGTTGAAGTAGCTAGAAGCAGAATCGCCTGGGAGCTCAACTAATTCAAACTCACAGAAAAGCGTTCTAGCGAACTGCAAATAATTGCATGTTTCTTAGCTCCTAGTAATGAGGTTTCTGTGTGTACTTCAATGAAACTCTAGTTATATGATTCCCTCATGATCCCCTCATAGCTCCCCAAGTTTGGTCATCTAACCATCACGAGTGTTCTTTTTAGAACGCTTTGAATTTACTACGCTGATTAGGCGAATTTGCCTGAAAATACGCCTGGAAGTCCAACTCAACAATGTTTATGCTAGAAGTTTGAAAACTCAGGAAAGAATTTTGTCTCACGGGAGTACACTCTGCTTAAGCCTTGGTTGAAGTAGCTCAAAGAGAATCGCCTGGGAGCTCAACAGTTTAAAACTCACAGGAAAAGCGTTCTAGCGCCCTGCAAATAATTGCATGTTTCTTAGCTCCTAGTAATGAGGTTTCTGTGTGTATTTCAATAAAACTCTAGTTATATGATTCCCTCATGATCTCTTCATGGCTCCCAAGTTTGGTCATCTAACCATCACGAGTGTTCTTTTTAGAACGCTTTGAATTTTTATCCTGATTAGGCGAATTTGCCTGAAAAACCTGGAAGACCAACTCAACAATGGTTTATGCTAGAAGTTTGAAAACTCAGGAAAGAAGTTTGTATCACGGGAGTACACTCTGCTTAAGCCTTGGTTGAAGGAGCTCGAAGAGAATCGCCTGGGAGCTCAACAGGTTCAAACTCACAGGAAAAGCGTTCTAGCGAACTGCAAATAATTGCATGTTTCTTAGCTCCTAGTGAGGAGGTTCCTGTGTGTATTTCAATGAAACTCTACTTATATGATTCCCTCACGATCCCCTCATGGCTCACCAAGTTTGGTCATGTAACCATCATGAGTGTCATTTTCAGAATGCTTTGAATTTCTACCCTGATTAGGCGAATTTGCCTGAAAACGCCTGGAAGTCCAACTCAACAATGGTTTTTGTTATAGAAGTTTGAAAACTCAGGAAAGAATTTTGTTTCACGGGACTACACTCTGCTTAAGCCTTGGTTGAAGTAGCTCGAAGCAGAATCGCCTGGGAGCTCAACAGATTTGAAAACTCACAGGAAAAGTTGTTCTAGCGACCTGCAAATAATTGCATGTTTCTTAGCTCCTAGTAAATGGGTTTCTGTGTGTATTTCAATGAAACTCTAGTTTTTGATTCCCTCATGAGCCCCTCATGGCTCCCCAGATTTGGTCTTTCTAACCACCACGAGTGTTTATTTTAGAACGATTTGAATTTCTACCCTGATTAGGTGAATTTGCCTGAAAACGCCTGGAAGTCCAACTCAACAATGGTTTATGCTTGAAGTTTGAAAACTCAGGAAAGAAGTTTGTTTCACAAAGTACACTCAGCTTAAGCCTTGGTTGAAGTAGCTCAAAGCAGAATCGCCTGGGAGCTCAAAAGATTCAAACTCACAGGAAAAAGCGTTCCAGCGACCTGCAAATAATTGCATGTTTCTTAGCTCCTAGTAAAGAGGTTTCTGTGTGTATTTCAATGAAACTCTACTTATATGATTTTCTCATGATCCCCTTATGGCTCCCCAAGTTTGGTCATAGAACCATCATGCTTAGTGTTCTTTTTGGAACGCTTTGAATTTCTACCCTGGTTAGGCAAATTTGCCTGAAAACGCCTGGAAGTCCAACTCAACAATGTTTGTAAGCTAGAAGTTTGAAAACTCAGGACAGAAGTTTGTTTCACGGGAGTACACTCTGCTTAAGCCTTGATTGAAGTAGCGTGAAGCAGAATCGCCTGGAAGCTCTACAGATTCAAACTCACAGGCAAAGCGTTTAGTGACCTGCAAATAAATAATTGCATGTTTCTTAGCTCCTAGTAATGAGGTTTCTGTGTATTTCAATGAAACTCTTGTTGTATGATTCCCTCATGATCCCCTCATCGGCTCCCCAAGGTTTGGTCATCTAACCATCACGAGTGTTCTTTTTTGAACGCTTTGAATTTCTACCCTGATTAGGCGAATTTGCCTGAAAACGCCTGGAAGTCCAACTCAACAATGGTGTATGCTAGAAGTTTGAAAACTCAGGAAAGAAGTTTGTTTCATGAGAGGACACTCTGCTTAAGCCTTGGTTGAAGTAGCTCAAAGAGAATCGCCTGGGAGCTCAACAGTTTGAAACTCACAGGAAAAGCGTTCTAGCGGCCTGCAAATAATTGCATGTTTCTTCGCTCTTAGTAAGGAGTTTTTGTGTGTATTTCAAGGAAACTCTAGTTATATGATTCCCTCATGATCCCCTAATGGATCACCACGTTTGGTCATGTAACCATCCCAAGTTTTCTTTTCAGAATGCTTTGAATTTCTACCCTGATTAAGCCAATTTGCCTGAAAACGCCTGGAAGTCCAACTCAACAATGGTGTATGCAAGAAGTTTGAAAACTCAGGAAAGACGTTTGTTTCACGGGAGTACACTCTGCTTAAGCCTTGATTGAAGTAGCTAGAAGCAGAATCGCCTGGAAGCTCAACTAATTCAAACTCACAGTAAAAGCGTTCTAGCGAACTGCAAAAATGCATTGCATGTTTCTTAGCTGCTAGTAATGAGGTTTCTGTGTGTATTTCAATGAAACTCTAGTTATATGATTCTTGTGTGATCCCCTCATAGCTCCCCAAGTTTGGTCATCTAACCATCACGAGTGTTTTTTTAGAACGCTTTGAATTACTACCTGATTAGGCGAATTTGCCTGAAAATACCCGGACGTCCAACTCAACAATGCTTTATGCTAGAAGTTTCAAAACTCAGGAAAGAATTTTGTCTCACGGGAGTACACTCTGCTTAAGCCTTGGTTGAAGTAGCTCAAAGACAATCGCACGTGGGAGCTCAACAGTTTAAAACTCACAGGAAAAGCGTTCTAGCGCCCTGCAAATAATTGCATGTTTCTTAGCTCCTAGTAATGAGGTTTCTGTGCGTATTTCAGTAAAAATCGAGTTATATGATTCCCTCGTGATCTCTTCATGGCTCCCTAGGTTTGGTCATCTAACCATCACGAGTGTTCTTTTTAGAATGCTTTGAATTTTTATCCTGATTCGGCGAATTTGCCTTAAAAACCTGGAAGACCAACTCAACAATGGTTTATGCTAGAAGTTTGAAAACTCAGGAAAGAAGTTTGTATCACGGGAGTACACTCTGCTGAAGCCTTGGTTGAAGGAGCTCGAAGAGAATCGCCTGGAAGTCAACAGGTTCAAATTCACAGGAAAACAGCGTTCTAGCGAACTGCAAACTAATTGCACGTTTCTTAGCTCCTAGTGAGGAGACTTCCCTGTGTATTTCAATGAAATTCTACTTATATGATTCCCTCACGATCCCCTCATGGCTCACCAAGTTTGGTCATGTAACCATCACAAGTGTCATTTTCAGAATGCTTTGAATTTCTACCGTGACTAGACCAATGTGCCTGAAAACGCCTGGAAGTCCAACTCAACAATGGTTTGTTATAGAAGTTTGAAAACTCAGGAAAGAATTTTCTTTCACGGGACTACACTCTGCTTAAGCCTTGGTTGAAGTAGCTCGAAGCAGAATCGCCTGGGAGCTCAACAGATTTAAACTCCCAGGAATAGTGTTCTAGCGACCTGCAAATAATTGCATGTTTCTTAGCTCCTAGTAAATGGGTTTCTGTGTGTATTTCAATGAAACTCTAGTTGTTTGATTCCCTCATGAGCCCCTCATGGCTCCCCAGATTTGGTCTTTCTACCACCACGAGTGTTTATTTTAGAACGATTTGAATATGTATTTTGATTAGGTGAATTTTTCCTGAAAACGCCTGGAAGAACAACTCAACAATGGTTTATGCTTGAAGTTTGAAACTCAGGAAAGGTGTTTGTTTCACCAAAGTACACTCAGCTTAAGCCTTGGTTGAAGTAGCTCAAAGCAGAATCGCCTGGAAGCTAAAAGATTCAAACGTACAGGTAATGCGTTCCAGCGACCCGCAATTAATTGCATGTTTCTTAGCTCCTAGTAAAGAGGTTTCTGTGTGTATTTCAAGGAAACTCTACTTATATGGTTTTCGCATGATCCCCTTATGGCTACCCATGTTTGGTCATAGAACCATCATGCTTATTCTTTTTGGAACGCTTTGAATTTCTACCCTGTTAGGCAAATTTGCCTGAAAACGCCTGGAAGTCCAACTCAACAATGATGTAAGCAAGAAGTTTGAAAACTCAGGACAGAAGTTTGTTTCACGGGAGTACACTCTGCTTAAGCCTTGATTGTACTAGCGTGAAGCAGAATCGCCTGGAAGCTCTACTGATTCAAACTCACAGGCAATGCGTTTAGTGACCTGCAAATAAATAATTGCATGTTTCTTAAATTTTAGTAATGAGGTTTCTGTGTGGATTTTAATGAAACTCTTGTTGTATGATTCCCTCATGATCCCCTCTCGGCTCCCCAAGGTTGGTCATCTAACCATCACGAGTGTTCTTTTTTGAACGCTTTGAATTTCTACCCTGATTAGGCGAATTTGCCTGAAAACGCCTGGAAGTCCAACTCAACAATGGTGTATGCAAGAAGTTTGAAAACTCAGGACAGAAGTTTGTTTCATGAGAGGACACGCTGCTTAAGCCTTGGTTGAAGTAGCTCAAAGAGAATCGCCTGGGAGCTCAACAGTTTGAAACTCACTGGAAAAGCGTTCTAGCGGCCTGCAAATAATTGCGTGTTTCTTCGCTCTTAGTAAGGAGGTTTCTTTGTGTGTATTTCAAGGAAACTCTAGTTATAGGATTCCCTCATGATCCCCTAATGGATCACCACGTTTGGGCATGTAACCATCCCAAGTTTTCTTTTCAGAATGCTTTGAATTTCTACCCTGATTAAGCCAATTTGCCTGAAAACGCCAGGAAGACCAACTCAACTATGGTGTATGCAAGAAGATTGAAAACACCGGAAAGACGTTTGTTTCACGGGAGTACACTCTGCTTAAGCCTTGATTGAACTAGCTAGAAGCAGAATCGCCTGGAAGCTCAACTAATTCAAACTCACAGTAAAAGCGTTCTAGCGAACTGCAAATCATTGCATGTTTCTTAGCTGCTAGTCATGAGGTTTCTGTGTGTACTTCAATGAAACTCTAGTTATATGATTCTTGTGTGATCCCCTCATAGCTCCCCAAGTTTGGTCATCTAACCATCACGAGTGTTCTTTTTAGAACGCGTTGAATTACTACGCTGATTAGGCGAATTTGCCTGAAAATACCCGGACGTCCAACTCACCAATGCTTTATGCTAGAAGTTTCAAACCTCAGGAAAGAATTTTGTCTCACGGGAGTACACTCTGCTTAAGCCTTGGTTGAAGTAGCTCAAAGACAATCACGTGGGAGCTCAACAGTTTAAAACTCACAGGAAAAGCGTTCTAGCGCCCTGCAAATAATTGCATGTTTCTTAGCTCCTAGTAATGAGGTTTCTGTGCGTATTTCAGTAAAAATCGAGTTATATGATTCCCTCGTGATCTCTTCATGGCTCCCTAGGTTTGGTCATCTAACCATCACGAGTGTTCTTTTTAGAATGCTTTGAATTTTTATCCTGATTAGGCGAATTTGCCTTATAAAACCTGGAAGACCAACTCAACAATGGTTTATGCTAGAAGTTTCAAAACTCAGGAAAGAAGTTTGTATCACGGGAGTACACTCTGCTGAAGCCTTGGTTGAAGGAGCTCGAAGAGAATCGCCTGGAAGTCAACAGGTTCAAATTCACAGGAACAGCGTTCTAGCGAACTGCAACTAATTGCACGTTTCTTAGCTCCTAGTGAGGAGACTTCCCTGTGTATTTCAATGAAATTCTACTTATATGATTCCCTCACGATCCCCTCATGGCTCTCCCAAGTTTGGTCATGTAACCATCACAAGTGTCATTTTCAGAATGCTTTGAATTTCTACCGTGACTAGACCAATGTGCCTGAAAACGCCTGGAAGTCCAACTCAACAATGGTTTGTTATAGAAGTTTGAAAACTCAGGAAAGAATTTTCTTTCACGGGACTACACTCTGCTTAAGCCTTGGTTGAAGTAGCTCGAAGCAGAATCGCCTGGGAGCTCAACAGATTTAAACTCCCAGGAATAGTGTTCTAGCGACCTGCAAATAATTGCATGTTTCTTAGCTCCTAGTAAATGGGTTCCTGTGTGTATTTCAATGAAACTCTAGTTGTTTGATTCCCTCATGAGCCCCTCATGGCTCCCCAGATTTGGTCTTTCTACCACCACGAGTGTTTATTTTAGAACGATTTGAATATGTATTTTGATTAGGTGAATTTTCCTGAAAACGCCTGGAAGAACAACTCAACAATGGTTTATGCTTGAAGTTTGAAGACTCAGGAAAGGTGTTTGTTTCACCAAAGTACACTCAGCTTAAGCCTTGGTTGAAGTAGCTCAAAGCAGAATCGCCTGGAAGCTAAAAGATTCAAACGTACAGGTAATGCGTTCCAGCGACCCGCAATTAATTGCATGTTTCTTAGCTCCTAGTAAAGAGGTTTCTGTGTGTATTTCAAGGAAACTCTACTTATATGGTTTTCGCATGATCCCCTTATGGCTACCCATGTTTGGTCATAGAACCATCATGCTTATTCTTTTTGGAACGCTTTGAATTTCTACCCTGGTTAGGCAAATTTGCCTGAAAACGCCTGGAAGTCCAACTCAACAATGATGTAAGCAAGAAGTTTGAAAACTCAGGGAAGAAGTTTGTTTCACGGGAGTACACTCTGCTTAAGCCTTGATTGTACTAGCGTGAAGCAGAATCGCCTGGAAGCTCTACTGATTCAAACTCACAGGCAATGCGTTTAGTGACCTGCAAATAAATAATTGCATGTTTCTTAAATTTTAGTAATGAGGTTTCTGTGTGGATTTTAATGAAACTCTTGTTGTATGATTCCCTCATGATCCCCTCTCGGCTCCCCAAGGTTGGTCATCTAACCATCACGAGTGTTCTTTTTTGAACGCTTTGAATTTCTACCCTGATTAGGCGAATTTGCCTGAAAACGCCTGGAAGTCCAACTCAACAATGGTGTATGCAAGAAGTTTGAAAACTCAGGACAGAAGTTTGTTTCATGAGAGGACACGCTGCTTAAGCCTTGGTTGAAGTAGCTCAAAGAGAATCGCCTGGGAGCTCAACAGTTTGAAACTCACTGGAAAAGCGTTCTAGCGGCCTGCAAATAATTGCGTGTTTCTTCGCTCTTAGTAAGGAGGTTTTTGTGTGTATGTCAAGGAAACTCTAGTTATAGGATTCCCTCATGATCCCCTAATGGATCACCACGTTTGGGCATGTAACCATCCCAAGTTTTCTTTTCAGAATGCTTTGAATTTCTACCCTGATTAAGCCAATTTGCCTGAAAACGCCAGGAAGACCAACTCAACTATGGTGTATGCAAGAAGATTGAAAACACCGGAAAGACGTTTGTTTCACGGGAGTACACTCTGCTTAAGCCTTGATTGAACTAGCTAGAAGCAGAATCGCCTGGAAGCTCAACTAATTCAAACTCACAGTAAAAGCGTTCTAGCGAACTGCAAATCATTGCATGTTTCTTAGCTGCTAGTCATGAGGTTTCTGTGTGTACTTCAATGAAACTCTAGTTATATGATTCTTGTGTGATCCCCTCATAGCTCCCCAAGTTTGGTCATCTAACCATCACGAGTGTTCATTTTAGAACGCGTTGAATTACTACGCTGATTAGGCGAATTTGCCTGAAAATACCCGGACGTCCAACTCAACAATGCTTTATGCTAGAAGTTTCAAACCTCAGGAAAGAATTTTGTCTCACGGGAGTACACTCTGCTTAAGCCTTGGTTGAAGTAGCTCAAAGACAATCACGTGGGAGCTCAACAGTTTAAAACTCACAGGAAAAGCGTTCTAGCGCCCTGCAAATAATTGCATGTTTCTTAGCTCCTAGTAATGAGGTTTCTGTGCGTATTTCAAAAAATCGAGTTATATGATTCCCTCGTGATCTCTTCATGGCTCCCTAGGTTTGGTCATCTAACCATCACGAGTGTTCTTTTTAGAATGCTTTGAATTTTTATCCTGATTAGGCGAATTTGCCTTGAAAAAACCTGGAAGACCAACTCAACAATGGTTTATGCTAGAAGTTTCAAAACTCAGGAAAGAAGTTTGTATCACGGGAGTACACTCTGCTGAAGCCTTGGTTGAAGGAGCTCGAAGAGAATCGCCTGGAAGTCAACAGGTTCAAATTCACAGGAACAGCGTTCTAGCGAACTGCAAACTAATTGCACGTTTCTTAGCTCCTAGTGAGGAGACTTCCCTGTGTATTTCAATGAAATTCTACTTATATGATTCCCTCACGATCCCCTCATGGCTCACCAAGTTTGGTCATGTAACCATCACAAGTGTCATTTTCAGAATGCTTTGAATTTCTACCGTGACTAGACCAATGTGCCTGAAAACGCCTGGAAGTCCAACTCAACAATGGTTTTTATACAAGTTTGAAAACTCAGGAAAGAATTTTCTTTCACGGGACTACACTCTGCTTAAGCCTTGGTTGAAGTAGCTCGAAGCAGAATCGCCTGGGAGCTCAACAGATTTAAACTCCCAGGAATAGTGTTCTAGCGACCTGCAAATAATTGCATGTTTCTTAGCTCCTAGTAAATGGGTTTCTGTGTGTATTTCAATGAAACTCTAGTTGTTTGATTCCCTCATGAGCCCCTCATGGCTCCCCAGATTTGGTCTTTCTACCACCACGAGTGTTTATTTTAGAACGATTTGAATATGTATTTTGATTAGGTGAATTTTCCTGAAAACGCCTGGAAGAACAACTCAACAATGGTTTATGCTTGAAGTTTGAAGACTCAGGAAAGGTGTTTGTTTCACCAAAGTACACTCAGCTTAAGCCTTGGTTGAAGTAGCTCAAAGCAGAATCGCCTGGAAGCTAAAAGATTCAAACGTACAGGTAATGCGTTCCAGCGACCCGCAATTAATTGCATGTTTCTTAGCTCCTAGTAAAGAGGTTTCTGTGTGTATTTCAAGGAAACTCTACTTATATGGTTTTCGCATGATCCCCTTATGGCTACCCATGTTTGGTCATAGAACCATCATGCTTATTCTTTTTGGAACGCTTTGAATTTCTACCCTGGTTAGGCAAATTTGCCTGAAAACGCCTGGAAGTCCAACTCAACAATGATGTAAGCAAGAAGTTTGAAAACTCAGGACAGAAGTTTGTTTCACGGGAGTACACTCTGCTTAAGCCTTGATTGTACTAGCGTGAAGCAGAATCGCCTGGAAGCTCTACTGATTCAAACTCACAGGCAATGCGTTTAGTGACCTGCAAATAAATAATTGCATGTTTCTTAAATTTTAGTAATGAGGTTTCTGTGTGGATTTTAATGAAACTCTTGTTGTATGATTCCCTCATGATCCCCTCTCGGCTCCCCAAGGTTGGTCATCTAACCATCACGAGTGTTCTTTTTTGAACGCTTTGAATTTCTACCCTGATTAGGCGAATTTGCCTGAAAACGCCTGGAAGTCCAACTCAACAATGGTGTATGCAAGAAGTTTGAAAACTCAGGACAGAAGTTTGTTTCATGAGAGGACACGCTGCTTAAGCCTTGGTTGAAGTAGCTCAAAGAGAATCGCCTGGGAGCTCAACAGTTTGAAACTCACTGGAAAAGCGTTCTAGCGGCCTGCAAATAATTGCGTGTTTCTTCGCTCTTAGTAAGGAGGTCTTTGTGTGTATGTCAAGGAAACTCTAGTTATAGGATTCCCTCATGATCCCCTAATGGATCACCACGTTTGGGCATGTAACCATCCCAAGTTTTCTTTTCAGAATGCTTTGAATTTCTACCCTGATTAAGCCAATTTGCCTGAAACGCCAGGAAGACCAACTCAACTATGGTGTATGCAAGAAGATTGAAAAACACCGGAAAGACGTTTGTTTCACGGGAGTACACTCTGCTTAAGCCTTGATTGAACTAGCTAGAAGCAGAATCGCCTGGAAGCTCAACTAATTCAAACTCACAGTAAAAGCGTTCTAGCGAACTGCAAATCATTGCATGTTTCTTAGCTGCTAGTCATGAGGTTTCTGTGTGTACTTCAATGAAACTCTAGTTATATGATTCTTGTGTGATCCCCTCATAGCTCCCCAAGTTTGGTCATCTAACCATCACGAGTGTTCATTTTAGAACGCGTTGAATTACTACGCTGATTAGGCGAATTTGCCTGAAAATACCCGGACGTCCAACTCACCAATGCTTTATGCTAGAAGTTTCAAACCTCAGGAAAGAATTTTGTCTCACGGGAGTACACTCTGCTTAAGCCTTGGTTGAAGTAGCTCAAAGACAATCACGTGGGAGCTCAACAGTTTAAAACTCACAGGAAAAGCGTTCTAGCGCCCTGCAAATAATTGCATGTTTCTTAGCTCCTAGTAATGAGGTTTCTGTGCGTATTTCAGTAAAAATCGAGTTATATGATTCCCTCGTGATCTCTTCATGGCTCCCTAGGTTTGGTCATCTAACCATCACGAGTGTTCTTTTTAGAATGCTTTGAATTTTTATCCTGATTAGGCGAATTTGCCTTATAAAACCTGGAAGACCAACTCAACAATGGTTTATGCTAGAAGTTTCAAAACTCAGGAAAGAAGTTTGTATCACGGGAGTACACTCTGCTGAAGCCTTGGTTGAAGGAGCTCGAAGAGAATCGCCTGGAAGTCAACAGGTTCAAATTCACAGGAACAGCGTTCTAGCGAACTGCAACTAATTGCACGTTTCTTAGCTCCTAGTGAGGAGACTTCCCTGTGTATTTCAATGAAATTCTACTTATATGATTCCCTCACGATCCCCTCATGGCTCACCAAGTTTGGTCATGTAACCATCACAAGTGTCATTTTCAGAATGCTTTGAATTTCTACCGTGACTAGACCAATGTGCCTGAAAACGCCTGGAAGTCCAACTCAACAATGGTTTGTTATACAAGTTTGAAAACTCAGGAAAGAATTTTCTTTCACGGGACTACACTCTGCTTAAGCCTTGGTTGAAGTAGCTCGAAGCAGAATCGCCTGGGAGCTCAACAGATTTAAACTCCCAGGAATAGTGTTCTAGCGACCTGCAAATAATTGCATGTTTCTTAGCTCCTAGTAAATGGGTTCCTGTGTGTATTTCAATGAAACTCTAGTTGTTTGATTCCCTCATGAGCCCCTCATGGCTCCCCAGATTTGGTCTTTCTACCACCACGAGTGTTTATTTTAGAACGATTTGAATATGTATTTTGATTAGGTGAATTTTCCTGAAAACGCCTGGAAGAACAACTCAACAATGGTTTATGCTTGAAGTTTGAAGACTCAGGAAAGGTGTTTGTTTCACCAAAGTACACTCAGCTTAAGCCTTGGTTGAAGTAGCTCAAAGCAGAATCGCCTGGAAGCTAAAAGATTCAAACGTACAGGTAATGCGTTCCAGCGACCCGCAATTAATTGCATGTTTCTTAGCTCCTAGTAAAGAGGTTTCTGTGTGTATTTCAAGGAAACTCTACTTATATGGTTTTCGCATGATCCCCTTATGGCTACCCATGTTTGGTCATAGAACCATCATGCTTATTCTTTTTGGAACGCTTTGAATTTCTACCCTGGTTAGGCAAATTTGCCTGAAAACGCCTGGAAGTCCAACTCAACAATGATGTAAGCAAGAAGTTTGAAAACTCAGGACAGAAGTTTGTTTCACGGGAGTACACTCTGCTTAAGCCTTGATTGTACTAGCGTGAAGCAGAATCGCCTGGAAGCTCTACTGATTCAAACTCACAGGCAATGCGTTTAGTGACCTGCAAATAAATAATTGCATGTTTCTTAAATTTTAGTAATGAGGTTTCTGTGTGGATTTTAATGAAACTCTTGTTGTATGATTCCCTCATGATCCCCTCTCGGCTCCCCAAGGTTGGTCATCTAACCATCACGAGTGTTCTTTTTTGAACGCTTTGAATTTCTACCCTGATTAGGCGAATTTGCCTGAAAACGCCTGGAAGTCCAACTCAACAATGGTGTATGCAAGAAGTTTGAAAACTCAGGACAGAAGTTTGTTTCATGAGAGGACACGCTGCTTAAGCCTTGGTTGAAGTAGCTCAAAGAGAATCGCCTGGGAGCTCAACAGTTTGAAACTCACTGGAAAAGCGTTCTAGCGGCCTGCAAATAATTGCGTGTTTCTTCGCTCTTAGTAAGGAGGTCTTTGTGTGTATGTCAAGGAAACTCTAGTTATAGGATTCCCTCATGATCCCCTAATGGATCACCACGTTTGGGCATGTAACCATCCCAAGTTTTCTTTTCAGAATGCTTTGAATTTCTACCCTGATTAAGCCAATTTGCCTGAGAACGCCAGGAAGACCAACTCAACTATGGTGTATGCAAGAAGATTGAAAACACCGGAAAGACGTTTGTTTCACGGGAGTACACTCTGCTTAAGCCTTGATTGAACTAGCTAGAAGCAGAATCGCCTGGAAGCTCAACTAATTCAAACTCACAGTAAAAGCGTTCTAGCGAACTGCAAATCATTGCATGTTTCTTAGCTGCTAGTCATGAGGTTTCTGTGTGTACTTCAATGAAACTCTAGTTATATGATTCTTGTGTGATCCCCTCATAGCTCCCCAAGTTTGGTCATCTAACCATCACGAGTGTTCATTTTAGAACGCGTTGAATTACTACGCTGATTAGGCGAATTTGCCTGAAAATACCCGGACGTCCAACTCAACAATGCTTTATGCTAGAAGTTTCAAACCTCAGGAAAGAATTTTTGTCTCACGGGAGTACACTCTGCTTAAGCCTTGGTTGAAGTAGCTCAAAGACAATCACGTGGGAGCTCAACAGTTTAAAACTCACAGGAAAAGCGTTCTAGCGCCCTGCAAATAATTGCATGTTTCTTAGCTCCTAGTAATGAGGTTTCTGTGCGTATTTCAGTAAAAATCGAGTTATATGATTCCCTCGTGATCTCTTCATGGCTCCCTAGGTTTGGTCATCTAACCATCACGAGTGTTCTTTTTAGAATGCTTTGAATTTTTATCCTGATTCGGCGAATTTGCCTTATAAAACCTGGAAGACCAACTCAACAATGGTTTATGCTAGAAGTTTCAAAACTCAGGAAAGAAGTTTGTATCACGGGAGTACACTCTGCTGAAGCCTTGGTTGAAGGAGCTCGAAGAGAATCGCCTGGAAGTCAACAGGTTCAAATTCACAGGAACAGCGTTCTAGCGAACTGCAACTAATTGCACGTTTCTTAGCTCCTAGTGAGGAGACTTCCCTGTGTATTTCAATGAAATTCTACTTATATGATTCCCTCACGATCCCCTCATGGCTCACCAAGTTTGGTCATGTAACCATCACAAGTGTCATTTTCAGAATGCTTTGAATTTCTACCGTGACTAGACCAATGTGCCTGAAAACGCCTGGAAGTCCAACTCAACAATGGTTTGTTATACAAGTTTGAAAACTCAGGAAAGAATTTTCTTTCACGGGACTACACTCTGCTTAAGCCTTGGTTGAAGTAGCTCGAAGCAGAATCGCCTGGGAGCTCAACAGATTTAAACTCCCAGGAATAGTGTTCTAGCGACCTGCAAATAATTGCATGTTTCTTAGCTCCTAGTAAATGGGTTCCTGTGTGTATTTCAATGAAACTCTAGTTGTTTGATTCCCTCATGAGCCCCTCATGGCTCCCCAGATTTGGTCTTTCTACCACCACGAGTGTTTATTTTAGAACGATTTGAATATGTATTTTGATTAGGTGAATTTTCCTGAAAACGCCTGGAAGAACAACTCAACAATGGTTTATGCTTGAAGTTTGAAGACTCAGGAAAGGTGTTTGTTTCACCAAAGTACACTCAGCTTAAGCCTTGGTTGAAGTAGCTCAAAGCAGAATCGCCTGGAAGCTAAAAGATTCAAACGTACAGGTAATGCGTTCCAGCGACCCGCAATTAATTGCATGTTTCTTAGCTCCTAGTAAAGAGGTTTCTGTGTGTATTTCAAGGAAACTCTACTTATATGGTTTTCGCATGATCCCCTTATGGCTACCCATGTTTGGTCATAGAACCATCATGCTTATTCTTTTTGGAACGCTTTGAATTTCTACCCTGGTTAGGCAAATTTGCCTGAAAACGCCTGGAAGTCCAACTCAACAATGATGTAAGCAAGAAGTTTGAAAACTCAGGACAGAAGTTTGTTTCACGGGAGTACACTCTGCTTAAGCCTTGATTGTACTAGCGTGAAGCAGAATCGCCTGGAAGCTCTACTGATTCAAACTCACAGGCAATGCGTTTAGTGACCTGCAAATAAATAATTGCATGTTTCTTAAATTTTAGTAATGAGGTTTCTGTGTGGATTTTAATGAAACTCTTGTTGTATGATTCCCTCATGATCCCCTCTCGGCTCCCCAAGGTTGGTCATCTAACCATCACGAGTGTTCTTTTTTGAACGCTTTGAATTTCTACCCTGATTAGGCGAATTTGCCTGAAAACGCCTGGAAGTCCAACTCAACAATGGTGTATGCAAGAAGTTTGAAAACTCAGGACAGAAGTTTGTTTCATGAGAGGACACGCTGCTTAAGCCTTGGTTGAAGTAGCTCAAAGAGAATCGCCTGGGAGCTCAACAGTTTGAAACTCACTGGAAAAGCGTTCTAGCGGCCTGCAAATAATTGCGTGTTTCTTCGCTCTTAGTAAGGAGGTCTTTGTGTGTATGTCAAGGAAACTCTAGTTATAGGATTCCCTCATGATCCCCTAATGGATCACCACGTTTGGGCATGTAACCATCCCAAGTTTTCTTTTCAGAATGCTTTGAATTTCTACCCTGATTAAGCCAATTTGCCTGAGAACGCCAGGAAGACCAACTCAACTATGGTGTATGCAAGAAGATTGAAAACACCGGAAAGACGTTTGTTTCACGGGAGTACACTCTGCTTAAGCCTTGATTGAACTAGCTAGAAGCAGAATCGCCTGGAAGCTCAACTAATTCAAACTCACAGTAAAAGCGTTCTAGCGAACTGCAAATCATTGCATGTTTCTTAGCTGCTAGTCATGAGGTTTCTGTGTGTACTTCAATGAAACTCTAGTTATATGATTCTTGTGTGATCCCCTCATAGCTCCCCAAGTTTGGTCATCTAACCATCACGAGTGTTCATTTTAGAACGCGTTGAATTACTACGCTGATTAGGCGAATTTGCCTGAAAATACCCGGACGTCCAACTCACCAATGCTTTATGCTAGAAGTTTCAAACCTCAGGAAAGAATTTTGTCTCACGGGAGTACACTCTGCTTAAGCCTTGGTTGAAGTAGCTCAAAGACAATCACGTGGGAGCTCAACAGTTTAAAACTCACAGGAAAAGCGTTCTAGCGCCCTGCAAATAATTGCATGTTTCTTAGCTCCTAGTAATGAGGTTTCTGTGCGTATTTCAGTAAAAATCGAGTTATATGATTCCCTCGTGATCTCTTCATGGCTCCCTAGGTTTGGTCATCTAACCATCACGAGTGTTCTTTTTAGAATGCTTTGAAATTTTTTATCCTGATTCGGCGAATTTGCCTTATAAAACCTGGAAGACCAACTCAACAATGGTTTATGCTAGAAGTTTCAAAACTCAGGAAAGAAGTTTGTATCACGGGAGTACACTCTGCTGAAGCCTTGGTTGAAGGAGCTCGAAGAGAATCGCCTGGAAGTCAACAGGTTCAAATTCACAGGAACAGCGTTCTAGCGAACTGCAACTAATTGCACGTTTCTTAGCTCCTAGTGAGGAGACTTCCCTGTGTATTTCAATGAAATTCTACTTATATGATTCCCTCACGATCCCCTCATGGCTCACCAAGTTTGGTCATGTAACCATCACAAGTGTCATTTTCAGAATGCTTTGAATTTCTACCGTGACTAGACCAATGTGCCTGAAAACGCCTGGAAGTCCAACTCAACAATGGTTTGTTATACAAGTTTGAAAACTCAGGAAAGAATTTTCTTTCACGGGACTACACTCTGCTTAAGCCTTGGTTGAAGTAGCTCGAAGCAGAATCGCCTGGGAGCTCAACAGATTTAAACTCCCAGGAATAGTGTTCTAGCGACCTGCAAATAATTGCATGTTTCTTAGCTCCTAGTAAATGGGTTCCTGTGTGTATTTCAATGAAACTCTAGTTGTTTGATTCCCTCATGAGCCCCTCATGGCTCCCCAGATTTGGTCTTTCTACCACCACGAGTGTTTATTTTAGAACGATTTGAATATGTATTTTGATTAGGTGAATTTTCCTGAAAACGCCTGGAAGAACAACTCAACAATGGTTTATGCTTGAAGTTTGAAGACTCAGGAAAGGTGTTTGTTTCACCAAAGTACACTCAGCTTAAGCCTTGGTTGAAGTAGCTCAAAGCAGAATCGCCTGGAAGCTAAAAGATTCAAACGTACAGGTAATGCGTTCCAGCGACCCGCAATTAATTGCATGTTTCTTAGCTCCTAGTAAAGAGGTTTCTGTGTGTATTTCAAGGAAACTCTACTTATATGGTTTTCGCATGATCCCCTTATGGCTACCCATGTTTGGTCATAGAACCATCATGCTTATTCTTTTTGGAACGCTTTGAATTTCTACCCTGGTTAGGCAAATTTGCCTGAAAACGCCTGGAAGTCCAACTCAACAATGATGTAAGCAAGAAGTTTGAAAACTCAGGACAGAAGTTTGTTTCACGGGAGTACACTCTGCTTAAGCCTTGATTGTACTAGCGTGAAGCAGAATCGCCTGGAAGCTCTACTGATTCAAACTCACAGGCAATGCGTTTAGTGACCTGCAAATAAATAATTGCATGTTTCTTAAATTTTAGTAATGAGGTTTCTGTGTGGATTTTAATGAAACTCTTGTTGTATGATTCCCTCATGATCCCCTCTCGGCTCCCCAAGGTTGGTCATCTAACCATCACGAGTGTTCTTTTTTGAACGCTTTGAATTTCTACCCTGATTAGGCGAATTTGCCTGAAAACGCCTGGAAGTCCAACTCAACAATGGTGTATGCAAGAAGTTTGAAAACTCAGGACAGAAGTTTGTTTCATGAGAGGACACGCTGCTTAAGCCTTGGTTGAAGTAGCTCAAAGAGAATCGCCTGGGAGCTCAACAGTTTGAAACTCACTGGAAAAGCGTTCTAGCGGCCTGCAAATAATTGCGTGTTTCTTCGCTCTTAGTAAGGAGGTCTTTGTGTGTATGTCAAGGAAACTCTAGTTATAGGATTCCCTCATGATCCCCTAATGGATCACCACGTTTGGGCATGTAACCATCCCAAGTTTTCTTTTCAGAATGCTTTGAATTTCTACCCTGATTAAGCCAATTTGCCTGAGAACGCCAGGAAGACCAACTCAACTATGGTGTATGCAAGAAGATTGAAAACACCGGAAAGACGTTTGTTTCACGGGAGTACACTCTGCTTAAGCCTTGATTGAACTAGCTAGAAGCAGAATCGCCTGGAAGCTCAACTAATTCAAACTCACAGTAAAAGCGTTCTAGCGAACTGCAAATCATTGCATGTTTCTTAGCTGCTAGTCATGAGGTTTCTGTGTGTACTTCAATGAAACTCTAGTTATATGATTCTTGTGTGATCCCCTCATAGCTCCCCAAGTTTGGTCATCTAACCATCACGAGTGTTCATTTTAGAACGCGTTGAATTACTACGCTGATTAGGCGAATTTGCCTGAAAATACCCGGACGTCCAACTCACCAATGCTTTATGCTAGAAGTTTCAAACCTCAGGAAAGAATTTTGTCTCACGGGAGTACACTCTGCTTAAGCCTTGGTTGAAGTAGCTCAAAGACAATCACGTGGGAGCTCAACAGTTTAAAACTCACAGGAAAAGCGTTCTAGCGCCCTGCAAATAATTGCATGTTTCTTAGCTCCTAGTAATGAGGTTTCTGTGCGTATTTCAGTAAAAATCGAGTTATATGATTCCCTCGTGATCTCTTCATGGCTCCCTAGGTTTGGTCATCTAACCATCACGAGTGTTCTTTTTAGAATGCTTTGAATTTTTATCCTGATTCGGCGAATTTGCCTTATAAAACCTGGAAGACCAACTCAACAATGGTTTATGCTAGAAGTTTCAAAACTCAGGAAAGAAGTTTGTATCACGGGAGTACACTCTGCTGAAGCCTTGGTTGAAGGAGCTCGAAGAGAATCGCCTGGAAGTCAACAGGTTCAAATTCACAGGAACAGCGTTCTAGCGAACTGCAACTAATTGCACGTTTCTTAGCTCCTAGTGAGGAGACTTCCCTGTGTATTTCAATGAAATTCTACTTATATGATTCCCTCACGATCCCCTCATGGCTCACCAAGTTTGGTCATGTAACCATCACAAGTGTCATTTTCAGAATGCTTTGAATTTCTACCGTGACTAGACCAATGTGCCTGAAAACGCCTGGAAGTCCAACTCAACAATGGTTTGTTATACAAGTTTGAAAACTCAGGAAAGAATTTTCTTTCACGGGACTACACTCTGCTTAAGCCTTGGTTGAAGTAGCTCGAAGCAGAATCGCCTGGGAGCTCAACAGATTTAAACTCCCAGGAATAGTGTTCTAGCGACCTGCAAATAATTGCATGTTTCTTAGCTCCTAGTAAATGGGTTCCTGTGTGTATTTCAATGAAACTCTAGTTGTTTGATTCCCTCATGAGCCCCTCATGGCTCCCCAGATTTGGTCTTTCTACCACCACGAGTGTTTATTTTAGAACGATTTGAATATGTATTTTGATTAGGTGAATTTTCCTGAAAACGCCTGGAAGAACAACTCAACAATGGTTTATGCTTGAAGTTTGAAGACTCAGGAAAGGTGTTTGTTTCACCAAAGTACACTCAGCTTAAGCCTTGGTTGAAGTAGCTCAAAGCAGAATCGCCTGGAAGCTAAAAGATTCAAACGTACAGGTAATGCGTTCCAGCGACCCGCAATTAATTGCATGTTTCTTAGCTCCTAGTAAAGAGGTTTCTGTGTGTATTTCAAGGAAACTCTACTTATATGGTTTTCGCATGATCCCCTTATGGCTACCCATGTTTGGTCATAGAACCATCATGCTTATTCTTTTTGGAACGCTTTGAATTTCTACCCTGGTTAGGCAAATTTGCCTGAAAACGCCTGGAAGTCCAACTCAACAATGATGTAAGCAAGAAGTTTGAAAACTCAGGACAGAAGTTTGTTTCACGGGAGTACACTCTGCTTAAGCCTTGATTGTACTAGCGTGAAGCAGAATCGCCTGGAAGCTCTACTGATTCAAACTCACAGGCAATGCGTTTAGTGACCTGCAAATAAATAATTGCATGTTTCTTAAATTTTAGTAATGAGGTTTCTGTGTGGATTTTAATGAAACTCTTGTTGTATGATTCCCTCATGATCCCCTCTCGGCTCCCCAAGGTTGGTCATCTAACCATCACGAGTGTTCTTTTTTGAACGCTTTGAATTTCTACCCTGATTAGGCGAATTTGCCTGAAAACGCCTGGAAGTCCAACTCAACAATGGTGTATGCAAGAAGTTTGAAAACTCAGGACAGAAGTTTGTTTCATGAGAGGACACGCTGCTTAAGCCTTGGTTGAAGTAGCTCAAAGAGAATCGCCTGGGAGCTCAACAGTTTGAAACTCACTGGAAAAGCGTTCTAGCGGCCTGCAAATAATTGCGTGTTTCTTCGCTCTTAGTAAGGAGGTCTTTGTGTGTATGTCAAGGAAACTCTAGTTATAGGATTCCCTCATGATCCCCTAATGGATCACCACGTTTGGGCATGTAACCATCCCAAGTTTTCTTTTCAGAATGCTTTGAATTTCTACCCTGATTAAGCCAATTTGCCTGAGAACGCCAGGAAGACCAACTCAACTATGGTGTATGCAAGAAGATTGAAAACACGGAAAGACGTTTGTTTCACGGGAGTACACTCTGCTTAAGCCTTGATTGAAGTAGCTAGAAAGAAGTTTGTTTCACGGGAGTACACTCTGCTTAAGCCTTGATTGAACTAGCTAGAAGCAGAATCGCCTGGAAGCTCAACTAATTCAAACTCACAGTAAAAGCGTTCTAGCGAACTGCAAATCATTGCATGTTTCTTAGCTGCTAGTCATGAGGTTTCTGTGTGTGTACTTCAATGAAACTCTAGTTATATGATTCTTGTGTGATCCCCTCATAGCTCCCCAAGTTTGGTCATCTAACCATCACGAGTGTTCATTTTAGAACGCGTTGAATTACTACGCTGATTAGGCGAATTTGCCTGAAAATACCCGGACGTCCAACTCACCAATGCTTTATGCTAGAAGTTTCAAACCTCAGGAAAGAATTTTGTCTCACGGGAGTACACTCTGCTTAAGCCTTGGTTGAAGTAGCTCAAAGACAATCACGTGGGAGCTCAACAGTTTAAAACTCACAGGAAAAGCGTTCTAGCGCCCTGCAAATAATTGCATGTTTCTTAGCTCCTAGTAATGAGGTTTCTGTGCGTATTTCAGTAAAAATCGAGTTATATGATTCCCTCGTGATCTCTTCATGGCTCCCTAGGTTTGGTCATCTAACCATCACGAGTGTTCTTTTTAGAATGCTTTGAATTTTTATCCTGATTCGGCGAATTTGCCTTATAAAACCTGGAAGACCAACTCAACAATGGTTTATGCTAGAAGTTTCAAAACTCAGGAAAGAAGTTTGTATCACGGGAGTACACTCTGCTGAAGCCTTGGTTGAAGTAGCTCGAAGAGAATCGCCTGGAAGTCAACAGGTTCAAATTCACAGGAACAGCGTTCTAGCGAACTGCAACTAATTGCACGTTTCTTAGCTCCTAGTGAGGAGACTTTCCTGTGTATTTCAATGAAATTCTACTTATATGATTCCCTCACGATCCCCTCATGGCTCACCAAGTTTGGTCATGTAACCATCACAAGTGTCATTTTCAGAATGCTTTGAATTTCTACCGTGACTAGACCAATTTGCCTGAAAACGCCTGGAAGTCCAACTCAACAATGGTTTGTTATACAAGTTTGAAAACTCAGGAAAGAATTTTCTTTCACGGGACTACACTCTGCTTAAGCCTTGGTTGAAGTAGCTCGAAGCAGAATCGCCTGGGAGCTCAACAGATTCAAACTCCAGGAAAAGTGTTCTAGCGACCTGCAAATAATTGCAGGATTCTTTGAAGTAGCTCAAAGAGAATCGCCTGGGAGCTCAACAGTTTGAAACTCACAGGAAAAGCGTTCTAGCGACCTGCAAATAATTGCATGTTTCTTAGCTCCTAGTAAATGGGTTTCTGTGTGTATTTCAATGAAACTCTAGTTGTTTGATTCCCTCATGAGCCCCTCATGGCTCCCCAGATTTGGTCTTTCTACCACCACGAGTGTTTATTTTAGAACGATTTGAATATGTATTTTGATTAGGTGAATTTTCCTGAAAACGCCTGGAAGAACAACTCAACAATGGTTTATGCTTGAAGTTTGAAGACTCAGGAAAGGTGTTTGTTTCACCAAAGTACACTCAGCTTAAGCCTTGGTTGAAGTAGCTCAAAGCAGAATCGCCTGGAAGCTAAAAGATTCAAACGTACAGGTAATGCGTTCCAGCGACCCGCAATTAATTGCATGTTTCTTAGCTCCTAGTAAAGAGGTTTCTGTGTGTATTTCAAGGAAACTCTACTTATATGGTTTTCGCATGATCCCCTTATGGCTACCCATGTTTGGTCATAGAACCATCATGCTTATTCTTTTTGGAACGCTTTGAATTTCTACCCTGGTTAGGCAAATTTGCCTGAAAACGCCTGGAAGTCCAACTCAACAATGATGTAAGCAAGAAGTTTGAAAACTCAGGACAGAAGTTTGTTTCACGGGAGTACACTCTGCTTAAGCCTTGATTGTACTAGCGTGAAGCAGAATCGCCTGGAAGCTCTACTGATTCAAACTCACAGGCAATGCGTTTAGTGACCTGCAAATAAATAATTGCATGTTTCTTAAATTTTAGTAATGAGGTTTCTGTGTGGATTTTAATGAAACTCTTGTTGTATGATTCCCTCATGATCCCCTCTCGGCTCCCCAAGGTTGGTCATCTAACCATCACGAGTGTTCTTTTTTGAACGCTTTGAATTTCTACCCTGATTAGGCGAATTTGCCTGAAAACGCCTGGAAGTCCAACTCAACAATGGTGTATGCAAGAAGTTTGAAAACTCAGGACAGAAGTTTGTTTCATGAGAGGACACGCTGCTTAAGCCTTGGTTGAAGTAGCTCAAAGAGAATCGCCTGGGAGCTCAACAGTTTGAAACTCACTGGAAAAGCGTTCTAGCGGCCTGCAAATAATTGCGTGTTTCTTCGCTCTTAGTAAGGAGGTCTTTGTGTGTATGTCAAGGAAACTCTAGTTATAGGATTCCCTCATGATCCCCTAATGGATCACCACGTTTGGGCATGTAACCATCCCAAGTTTTCTTTTCAGAATGCTTTGAATTTCTACCCTGATTAAGCCAATTTGCCTGAGAACGCCAGGAAGACCAACTCAACTATGGTGTATGCAAGAAGATTGAAAACACCGGAAAGACGTTTGTTTCACGGGAGTACACTCTGCTTAAGCCTTGATTGAACTAGCTAGAAGCAGAATCGCCTGGAAGCTCAACTAATTCAAACTCACAGTAAAAGCGTTCTAGCGAACTGCAAATCATTGCATGTTTCTTAGCTGCTAGTCATGAGGTTTCTGTGTGTACTTCAATGAAACTCTAGTTATATGATTCTTGTGTGATCCCCTCATAGCTCCCCAAGTTTGGTCATCTAACCATCACGAGTGTTCATTTTAGAACGCGTTGAATTACTACGCTGATTAGGCGAATTTGCCTGAAAATACCCGGACGTCCAACTCACCAATGCTTTATGCTAGAAGTTTCAAACCTCAGGAAAGAATTTTGTCTCACGGGAGTACACTCTGCTTAAGCCTTGGTTGAAGTAGCTCAAAGACAATCACGTGGGAGCTCAACAGTTTAAAACTCACAGGAAAAGCGTTCTAGCGCCCTGCAAATAATTGCATGTTTCTTAGCTCCTAGTAATGAGGTTTCTGTGCGTATTTCAGTAAAAATCGAGTTATATGATTCCCTCGTGATCTCTTCATGGCTCCCTAGGTTTGGTCATCTAACCATCACGAGTGTTCTTTTTAGAATGCTTTGAATTTTTATCCTGATTCGGCGAATTTGCCTTATAAAACCTGGAAGACCAACTCAACAATGGTTTATGCTAGAAGTTTCAAAACTCAGGAAAGAAGTTTGTATCACGGGAGTACACTCTGCTGAAGCCTTGGTTGAAGGAGCTCGAAGAGAATCGCCTGGAAGTCAACAGGTTCAAATTCACAGGAACAGCGTTCTAGCGAACTGCAGCTAATTGCACGTTTCTTAGCTCCTAGTGAGGAGACTTCCCTGTGTATTTCAATGAAATTCTACTTATATGATTCCCTCACGATCCCCTCATGGCTCACCAAGTTTGGTCATGTAACCATCACAAGTGTCATTTTCAGAATGCTTTGAATTTCTACCGTGACTAGACCAATGTGCCTGAAAACGCCTGGAAGTCCAACTCAACAATGGTTTGTTATACAAGTTTGAAAACTCAGGAAAGAATTTTCTTTCACGGGACTACACTCTGCTTAAGCCTTGGTTGAAGTAGCTCGAAGCAGAATCGCCTGGGAGCTCAACAGATTTAAACTCCCAGGAATAGTGTTCTAGCGACCTGCAAATAATTGCATGTTTCTTAGCTCCTAGTAAATGGGTTTCCTGTGTGTATTTCAATGAAACTCTAGTTGTTTGATTCCCTCATGAGCCCCTCATGGCTCCCCAGATTTGGTCTTTCTACCACCACGAGTGTTTATTTTAGAACGATTTGAATATGTATTTTGATTAGGTGAATTTTCCTGAAAACGCCTGGAAGAACAACTCAACAATGGTTTATGCTTGAAGTTTGAAGACTCAGGAAAGGTGTTTGTTTCACCAAAGTACACTCAGCTTAAGCCTTGGTTGAAGTAGCTCAAAGCAGAATCGCCTGGAAGCTAAAAGATTCAAACGTACAGGTAATGCGTTCCAGCGACCCGCAATTAATTGCATGTTTCTTAGCTCCTAGTAAAGAGGTTTCTGTGTGTATTTCAAGGAAACTCTACTTATATGGTTTTCGCATGATCCCCTTATGGCTACCCAAGTTTGGTCATAGAACCATCATGCTCATTCTTTTTGGAACGCTTTGAATTTCTACCCTGGTTAGGCAAATTTGCCTGAAAACGCCTGGAAGTCCAACTCAACAATGATGTAAGCAAGAAGTTTGAAAACTCAGGACAGAAGTTTGTTTCACGGGAGTACACTCTGCTTAAGCCTTGATTGTACTAGCGTGAAGCAGAATCGCCTGGAAGCTCTACTGATTCAAACTCACAGGCAAATGCGTTTAGTGACCTGCAAATAAATAATTGCATGTTTCTTAAATTTTAGTAATGAGGTTTCTGTGTGGATTTTAATGAAACTCTTGTTGTATGATTCCCTCATGATCCCCTCTCGGCTCCCCAAGGTTGGTCATCTAACCATCACGAGTGTTCTTTTTTGAACGCTTTGAATTTCTACCCTGATTAGGCGAATTTGCCTGAAAACGCCTGGAAGTCCAACTCAACAATGGTGTACGCAAGAAGTTTGAAAACTCAGGACAGAAGTTTGTTTCATGAGAGGACACGCTGCTTAAGCCTTGGTTGAAGTAGCTCAAAGAGAATCGCCTGGGAGCTCAACAGTTTGAAACTCACTGGAAAAGCGTTCTAGCGGCCTGCAAATAATTGCGTGTTTCTTCGCTCTTAGTAAGGAGGTCTTTGTGTGTATGTCAAGGAAACTCTAGTTATAGGATTCCCTCATGATCCCCTAATGGATCACCACGTTTGGGCATGTAACCATCCCAAGTTTTCTTTTCAGAATGCTTTGAATTTCTACCCTGATTAAGCCAATTTGCCTGAGAACGCCAGGAAGACCAACTCAACTATGGTGTATGCAAGAAGATTGAAAACACCGGAAAGACGTTTGTTTCACGGGAGTACACTCTGCTTAAGCCTTGATTGAACTAGCTAGAAGCAGAATCGCCTGGAAGCTCAACTAATTCAAACTCACAGTAAAAGCGTTCTAGCGAACTGCAAATCATTGCATGTTTCTTAGCTGCTAGTCATGAGGTTTCTGTGTGTACTTCAATGAAACTCTAGTTATATGATTCTTGTGTGATCCCCTCATAGCTCCCCAAGTTTGGTCATCTAACCATCACGAGTGTTCATTTTAGAACGCGTTGAATTACTACGCTGATTAGGCGAATTTGCCTGAAAATACCCGGACGTCCAACTCACCAATGCTTTATGCTAGAAGTTTCAAACCTCAGGAAAGAATTTTGTCTCACGGGAGTACACTCTGCTTAAGCCTTGGTTGAAGTAGCTCAAAGACAATCACGTGGGAGCTCAACAGTTTAAAACTCACAGGAAAAGCGTTCTAGCGCCCTGCAAATAATTGCATGTTTCTTAGCTCCTAGTAATGAGGTTTCTGTGCGTATTTCAGTAAAAATCAAGTTATATGATTCCCTCGTGATCTCTTCATGGCTCCCTAGGTTTGGTCATCTAACCATCACGAGTGTTCTTTTTAGAATGCTTTGAATTTGAGATACTTGAACCAGGAGAGAAGCAGAATGTGCTTTTGTGAACTAAAGTGCTTTCCTGCATTTTCACAGTCGTAGTATAATCCATTGAGGAATTTAACTAACAGGCGTTTTCAGTCAAATTCACCTAATCAGGGTAAACATCCAAAAGGCTCTAAACAAAACACCCGTGATGGTGGGATGACCAAACTTGGGAGCCATGAGGGGCTCATAGGAGAAGCATTTAATAGAGTTTCTTTGGCATACACAGAGAAACTTCGTGACCAGTCTCTAAGAAACAGGCAATTATTTACAATTCTCTTAAGCGCTTTTCTGTGAGTTTCAAACTGTTTTGCTACCAAGCGATTTATCTTTGAGATACTTAAACCAGGACACAGGCGCAGTGTGTTCTTGTGAACTAAAGATCTTTCCTGCATTTTCAATGTCCTAGCATAAACCATTGAGAAATTTAACTAACAGGTGATTTCAGGCAAATTCGCCTAATCAGGGTAAACATCCAAAAGGCTATAAAAAAAAACACCCGTGATGGTGGAATGACCAAACTTGGGGAGCCATGAGGGGCTCATGAGGCAAAAAATTTAATCAGAGTTTCATTGACGTACACAGAGAAACCTCTTGACCAGGAGCTAAGAGGCAATTATTTTTAATTCGCTTAAACGCTTTTCTGTGTGTTTGAAACTGTCTTGCTACAAGTGATAAAAGTTTGAGATAATTGAACTAGGACAGAAGCGCAGTGTGTTCTTGTGAACTAAAGATCTTTCCTGCATTTTAACAGTCCTAACCTAAACAATTGAAAAATTTAACAGGCGTTTTCAGTCAAATTCGCCTAATCAGGGTAAACATCCAAAAGGCTCTAAACAAAACACACGTGATGGTGGGATGACCAAACGTGGGGAGCCATGAGGGGCTCATGAGAGAAGCATTTAATCAGAGCGTCTGGCATACACACAGAACCTCTTGCCCAGGAGCTAAGAAACAGGCAATTATTTCCTATTTGCTTAAACGCTTTTATGTTTCAAACTGTTTTGCTACCAAGCGATTCAGCTTTGAGATACTTGAACCAGGACAGAGGCTCAGTGTGTTCTTGAGAACTAAAGATCTTTCCTCCATTTTCAATGTCCTAGCATAAACAATTGAGAAATTTAACTAACAGGTGGTTTCAGGCAAATTCGCCTAATCAGGGAAAACATCCAAAAGGCTATAAACAAAACACCCATGACGGTGGGATGACTTAACTAGGGGAGCCAATAGGGGCTCATGAGAGAATCATTTTACCAGATTTTTACAGAAATATACACTGAAACCTCGTGCCCAACGCTAAGAAACATGAAACTATTTCCATGTTGCTAGAATGCTTTTTCTGTGAGTTTGAATCTTTTACAATTTCAAGCAATTCTGCTTCCAGCTACTTGAACCAGGCCTGAAGCAGATTGTGATTTTATGAAACAAACAGTTTTTCAAGTGGTAGCATAAACCATTGTGGAGTTGGAATAACAGATATTTTCTGTCATATTCGCCTTATCCGGGTCAACATCCAAGAAGCTGTAGACAAAACACCAGTGATGGTGGGGTGACCAAACTTAGGGAGCAATAAGGAGCTCATGAGAGAATCATATAATCAGTGTTTCATTGAAATAGAGAAACATCATGCCCAGGAACTAAGAAACCTGCACTTATTTCCAGTTCAGTAAAATGCTTTTCTGTTAGTTTGAAACTGTTTTTCTACTGAGTGATTCAGCTTTGAGATACTTGAACCCGGAGTGAAGCACAGTGTGCTCCTGTGAACTAAAGTGCTTTCCTGCATTTTAAAAGTCCTAACATAAACCATTGAGGAATTAAGCTAACAGGTGTTTTCAGGCAAATTCGCCTTATCAGGGTAAACATCCAAAAGGCTCTAAACAAACCAACCCTGATGGTGGGATGACCAAACATGGGGAGCCATGAGGGGCTCATGAGAAAATCATTTAATCAGAGTTTCATTTAAATACACAAAGAAACATCGTGCCCAGGATCTAAGAAACAGGCAATTATTTCTAGTTCGCTAAAACGCTTTTCTGAGAGTTTGCAACTGATTTGTACAAAGTGATTAGGCTTTGAAATACTTGATCCAGGAGAGAAGCACAGTGTGCTCTTGGGAAGTAAAGTGCTCTTCTGCATTTTCAAAGACGTAGCATAAACCATTGAGGAATTCAACTAACAGGCGTTTTCACACAAATTTGCCTAATCAGGGTAAACATCCAAAAGTCTCTAAAGAAAACACCCGTGATGGTGGGATGACCAAACGTGGGAAGCCATGAGGGGCTCATGAGAAAATCATTTAATCAGAGTTTCATTGAAATACACATAGAAACCTCGTGCCCAAGAAACAAGCAATTATTTCCAGTTCGCTAAAACGCTTTTCTGTGAGTTTGAAACTCTTTTTCTACTGAGTGATTCAGCTTTGAGATACTTGAACCAGGAAACAAGCAGAGTATGCTCTTTTGAACGAAAGTGGTTTCCTGTGTTTTCAAAGTCCTAGCACAAACCATTGAGGAATTAAACTAACAGGGGTTTTCAGCCAAATTCGCCCAATCAGGTTAAATATCCAAAATGCTCTAAACAAACACCCGAGATGGTGGAATGACCAAGCTTGGGGACCCATGAGGGGCTCATGAGAGAATCATTTAACCAGAATTTTATTGAAATATACTTAAAAACCTCGTGCCCAAGAGCTAAGAAACTTGCATTTATTTCCAAGTCGCTAAAATGCTTTTTCGTTGAGTTTGGATCTTTTGCAATCCCAAGCAATTCTTCTTCTAGCTACTTGAACCAGGCCTGAACCACATTGTGCTGCCATGAGAGAAACAGTTTTCCTTAGTTTTCAAAGTGGTAGCATAAACCATTGTGGAGTTGATATAACAGATGATTTCTGTCAAATTTACCTAATCAGGGTAAACAACCAAGAAGCAGTAGACAAAATACCCGTGATGGTGGGATGACCAAAATTGGGGAGCCATGAGGTACTCATAAGAGAATCATTTAATCAGTGTTTCATTGAAATAAACAAAGAAACCTCATGCCCAGGAGCTAAGAAACAGTCAATTATTTCCAGTTCGCTAAAACGTTTTTCTGTGAGTTTTAAAATGTTTTGCTACCTAGTGATTCAGCTTTGAGATACTTGAACCAGGAGAGAAGCAGACTGTGCTTTTGTGAACTAAAGTGCTTTCCTGCATTTTTACAGTCCTAGTATAAACCATTGAGGAATTTAACTACCAGGCGTTTTCAGTCAAATTCACCTAATCAGGGTAAACATCCAAAAGACTCTAAACAAAACACCCATAATGGTGGGATGACCAAACTTGGGAGCCATGAGGGGCTCATAGGAGAAGCATTTAATCAGAGTTTCATTGGCATACACAGAGAAACCTCGTGCCCAGGAGCAAAGAAACAGGCAATTATTTCCAATTCACTTAAACGCTTTTCTGTGAGTTTGAAACTCTTTTGCTACCAAGCGATTTAGCTTTGAGATACTTGAACCAGGACACAGGCTCAGTGTGTTCTTGTGAACTAAAGATCTTTCTTGCATTTTCAATGTCCTAGCATAAACCATTGAGAAATTTAACTAACAGATGATTTCAGTCAAATTCGCCTAATCAGGGTAAAAATCCAAAAGGCTATAAACAAAACACCCATGATGATGGGATGACCAAACTTGGGGAGCCATGAGGGGCTCATGAGGGAAGCATTCAATCAGAGTTTCATTGACATACACAGAGAAACCTCTTTCCCAGGAGCTAAGAAAGAGGCAATTATTTCCAATTCGCTTAAACGCTTTTCTGTGAGTTTGAAACTGTTTTGCTACCAAGTGATACAAGTTTGAGATACTTGAACCAGGACAGAAGTGCAGTGTGTTCTTGTGAACTAAAGATCCTTCCTGCATTTTCAAAGTCCTAGCATAAACCATTGAGAAATTTAACTAACAGGTGATTTCAGGCAAATTCGCCTAACCAGGGTAAACATCCAAAAAGCTATAAACAAAACACCCGTGATGGTGGGATGACTAAACTAGAGGAGCCAATAGGGACTCATGAGAGAATCATTTTACCAGAATTTTATTGAAATATACACAGAAACCTCGTGCCCAAGAGCTAAGAAACATGCAACTATTTCCATGTCACTAGAATGCTTTTTCTGTGAGTTTGAATCTTTTGCAATTGCAAGCAATTCTGCTTCAAGCTACTTGAAGCACGCCTGAAGCAGATTGTGCTGCTATGTACAAAACAGTTTGCCTTAGTTTTCAAAGTGGTAGCAGAAACCATTGTGGAGTTGGAATAACAGATGTTTTCTATCAAATTCACCTTATCCGAGTCAACATCCAAGAAGCTGTAGACAAAATACCCATGATGGTGGGATGACCAAACTTGGGGAGCCATGATCAGTGGAAATACACAAAGAAACCTTGTGCCCATGAGAAACACTCAATTAGAAGCATTTAATCAGAGTTTCATTGTTATAGCATAAACAGAGATTCGCCTAATCTCGATTGCCCAGGATCTAAGAAACAGTTTCAATTACACAGAGAAATTGCCCAGTTCGCAATTATTTAAATGCTTTTCTGTGAGTTTGAAACTGTTTTGCTACCAAGCGATTCAGCTTAGAGATACTTGAACAGGGACAGAAGCACAGTGTGCTCTTGTGAACTAAAATGCTTTCCTGCATTTTCAAAGTCCTAGCATGAACCATTGAGAAATTAAACTAACAGGAGTGACAAATCAGGATCATACAGCTAGACTAATAGGCACAGGGCATCAAACCCGTGCCTGGCCTACTCAGAGCTTGAAGCTGAGTGCTGTGCACACTTCAGAACACCCTTCATGTTGCCTTGTCCACACAGCCTTTCCACCCCAGACCCATTTCCTCCTCACTGGTAACCAGGTCTTCTTTCTAGCAAAATGGATAAATACCGCCTGGTTGAATCTCATGCATAGGGAATCTGATATATGAATTATCTGTACTTCACTCTGCCACTCAGGGTTATGCTTGTGAATGCCAAGCAGTTTCTAGTAGGAGGAGCTAAGGGGTTCATTTTCATTACTTTGTAACACTCCATTGTATTCCACAATCGATTACCATATGCCACAATTTATCATGAGAAAATATCAGGAAAAACCCAAATTGAGAAAGATTCTACTCATCTTATTCAACACTTTTGGTGTACATGTACCTGCATTTGTGCTGTGCATTTATTTACTTACTATACTTTGGTGTGCAAATTTCCCCAAATTTGGCCCATGGACGTACTCACTAGCACCTTGGCTCTTTTGACAGATCTTTCTATGAGTGCTTTCTTAACTGTCTGGAATAACTAGGTATTCCTTGCACAATTTTTAGGTTTTTTTCACCAGCTCTAGAATTAATTATGTCTTCAAGGAGCTGCTTTTGGTAGAAAATGTCATTTGAAAACAGAGTATTGGTACCTCCAAGGGCATGGGGGCTCCTGACCTCAGGTGATGGAGATACAGGGAATGCAAGAATCGGTGTGTGTGTGTGTGTGTGTGTGTGTGTGTGTGTGTGTGAGTGTGTGTGTTTTGCTGGTAATGTATTTAATGGGCCCTTTATCAGATTAATTTATTATTTTCCACTCAGTTTGCTCACAGATTTTTATCATGAATATATATATATATTTGAATTGATTGACTTAAGTGTATGAATTTATCTACTTTTCTAATGATTTAGAGAATTGCATTAATTATAAATGTTAAAATGGCCGTGTTCTTGAAATTATTTCAATATATCTTGGTGTATGATCCTTCTAATTTGCTGTGTGATTCATTTATTTAGTAGAGTATGTCGTTTAGGATTTTGTACCTACAATCATGAGTGAGTTTGGTGTTAGTTTCCTTCCTTGCAATGGTCTTAGGTTTTTTTACAAAGGTTCTGAGCATTTTGTTATTCTCTAGAAGAATTTGTTTGTATAAGAGCATCATTGTTTCTTTCTTAATGATTTGAGGAATTTACTGGTAACGTTCTCTGGGACTAAAGTTTTTATTTTGGGAGTTATAATTATGAGTTTATTTACTTAATCACATAGTACTATTCAGGTTTTTCTTTTATTTACATGTGCCCTAAAATTTTTTCTTTCTTAAGCATAGTCTAGTTTTGTCTAAATATTCAAACTTATTGGTTACCACTACAATAATAGCAAACTGCTGGCGACTGCTCAGACATCTGAGACTATTTTCAGTGGAGCCCGCAAGAGACTGAGTGGAACTTTGAAAGTAAACTTAGCTAATGCAAAGAAATGCTGAAAATTCTGATTTTCAGAATTTTCGATCCTCAGCACCACGTAAATATAAATGCATTGCAGTGTGTACAACTAAAGTAAATAAATAAATATTTTTTAAAAAAGAATATATAAATCACATACAAATATAAAGTAGTGTATGTTATTTATTACATACACACAAAACAGAAATTTTTGTATATTTTTAAAAAATTTTAATTTGTTTTAATTAGTTTTGCATGACAGTAGAATGTGCTAATGCACTGATATATCATACATATATGGGATATAATTTCTCAGTTTTCAAAGTGTACATGTTGCAGAATCATATTGGCCATGTAGTCACATATATACATACAATAATGATGTCTGTTTTATTCTACTATCTTTCCCATCCCTACATCTCCTCCCTTCCCCTCCCTTCACTTCCCCCTACCTAATCTAATGTAACACTATTTTTCCCTTGTGCCCCCCGCCTTATTGTGAATTAGCATCCACATATTAGAGAAAACATTCGGCTTTTGGTTTTGTGCAATTGGTTTATTTTGCTTAGTATGATATTCTCCAACCCCAACAATTTGCCGGCAAATGCCATAATTTCACCCTTCTTTAAAGCTGAATAATATACATTGAGTATATATACCATATTTTCTTTATCCATTCATCTGTTGAGGGATACCTAGGTTGATTCCATAGTCTAGCTATTGTGAATTGAGCTTCTATAAACATTGATGTGGCTGTGTCATTATAGTATGCTGATTTTAAGACCTTTGGGTATATATCAAGGAGTGGGATAGCTGGGTCAAATGGTGGTTTCATTCTCAGTTTTATGAGGAATCTCCACACCGCTTTCCATAGTGGTCGCACCAATGTGCAGTTTTTCCAGCAATGTATGAGTGTACCTTTTTCACCACAACCTCACCAACATTTGTTGTTGTCTGTAGTTTTGATGATTGCCATTCTGACAGGAGTGAGATGGAATCTTAGAGTAGTTTTGATTTGCATTTCTCTAATTGCTAGAGATGTTGAACACTTTTTCATATATTTGTTGATCATTTGTATTTCTTCTTCTGCAAAGTGTCTGTTCAGTTCCTTAGCCCATTTATTGATCGGGTTATTTGTATTTTTGGTGTTAAATTTTTTGAGTTATTTATATATCCTATAGATTAATGCTTTATCAGAGGTGCATGTGGTAAAGATTTTCTCCCAGTGTGTAGGCTCTCTCCCCACACTATTAATTGTTTCCTTTGCTGAAAAGAAGCTTTTTAATTTGAATCCATCCCATTTATTGATTATTGATTTTACTTCTTGTGCTTTAGGAGTCTTGTTAAGGAAGTCAGATCCTAGGCTGACATGGAATTGGCTTATTTCACTTAGCTTAGGGCCTGTATTTCCTTAGGCACAGAGTCTCTGTTCTAATACCTAATTCTTTGATCCACTTTTAGTTGATTTTTTTGCAAGGTGAGAGATAGAGGTTTAATTTCATTTTGCTACATATGGAGTTACAGTTTTGCCAGCACCATTTGTTAAAGAGGCTATCTTTTCTCCAGTGAATGTTTTTGGCACCCTTGTGTAGTATGAGATAACTGCATTTATGTGGCTTTGTCTCTGTGTCCTCTATTCTGCACCATTGGTCTACAAGTCTATTTTGATGCCAATACCATGCTGTTTTTGTTACTAGTTCTGTAGTATAGTTTAAGGTCAGGTATTGTGATGTCTCCTGCTTCACTTTTCTTGCTAGGGATTGCTTTAGCTATTCTGAGTCTCTTATTTTTTTCCAAATAATTTTATGATTGCTTTTACTATTTCTATGAAGAATGCTGTTGGGCTTTTAATAGGAATTGCATTAAATCTGTATAATGTTTTTGGTAGTATGGCCATTTTGACAATATTAATTCTGCCTATCCAGGAACATGGGAGATCTTTCCATCTTCTGAGGTTTTATTCAATTTCTTTCTTTAGTGTTCTATAATTTTCATTGTAGAGGTCTTTCACCTCTTTTGTTAGATTGATTCTCAGGTATTTTATCTTTATTTTATTTTTTAGAGGCTATTGTGAATGGAATAGTTTTCCTAATTTCTCTTTCAGTGGATTTATCACTGATGTATAGGAATGCATTTGATTTATGGGTGTTGATTTTATATCCTGCTACATTGCTGAATTCATTTATTATTTCTAGAAGTTTTCTGGTGGAATTTTTTTGATCTTCTAGATATAAAATCATGTCATCAGCAAATAGTGATAGTTAGAGTTCTTCTTTACTAATTTGTATCCCTTTGATTTCTTTTTTCTAATTTCTCTGACTAGAATTTCAAGGACAATGTTGAATAGAAGTGGTGAAAGAAGACATCCTTGTCTTGTTCCAGTTTTTAGAGGGAATGCTTTCAATTTTTCTCCATTTTGAATGACGCTGGCCTTGGGTTTAGTCTACTGTCCCTCGTTTTTCTAGAGTTTTGAACAAGGTGTGCTGTATTTTGTCAGATGCTTTTTCTGCTTCTATTGAGATGATGATATGATTCTTGTTTTTAAGCACCATCTTTTTTTTTTTTTTTTTTTTTTTTTTTTTTTTTTTTTTTTTTTAACCAGGGATTGAACTCAGGGGCACTCGACCACTGGGCCACATCCCCAGCCCTTTTTTGGTATTTTATCAGGGACAGGGTCTCACTGAGTTGCTGAGTGCCTCACCATTGCTGGGTCTGGCTTTGAATTCGCGATCCTCCTTCTTCAGCCTCCCAAGTGCTGGGATTACAGGCATGCGCCACCGCGCCCGGCTAATCATGGTGCACTATCTTTTAAGTATGTTTTTGTATGTGATTTGCCAGAATTTTATTGACAATTTCTGCATCCACGTTCATCAGGTATATTGGCCTGAAGTTTTCTTTCCTTGATGTGTCCTTGTCTGGTTTTGGTATCAGGTTGATATTAGTTTCATAGAATGAGTTTGGAAGGGTTCCACCCTTTTCTATTTCATGGAATACTTTGAGGAGTATTGGTGCTAATTCTTCTTTGAAAGTCTTGAAGAACTCCGCTGAGAAGCCATCTGGTCCTGGGCTTTTATTGGTTGGCAGGCTTTGGATGGTGTTTTCTATTTCATCACTTGAAATTGATCTGTATAAATCGTGTATGACCTCCTCATTCAGTTTGGGTAGGTCATATGTCTCTAGAAATTTGTTGATGTCTTCGATATTTCCCATTTTTTGGAGTATAATTTTTCAAAATAGTTTCTAATTATCTTATGTATTTTAGATGTGTACATTGTGATATTTCCTTCTTCATCTTGTATTTTATTAATTTGAGTTATCTCTCTCTTTCTCTTCGTTAGCATGGCCAGGGGTTTATCAATTTTATTTATTTTTTCAAAGAACCATCTTTTTGTTTTGTTAATTTTTTTCAATTGTTTCTTTTGTTTCATTTTATTTCTTTCATGTTTGGTTTTAATTATTTCCTGTCTTCTGCTGCTTTTGGTGTTGATTTCTTCTTCTTTTTCTAGGGCTTTGAGATGCAATGTTAGGTCATTTATTTGTTGACTTTTTATTCCTTTAATAAATGTAATCAATGCAATAAATTTTCCTCTTAGTACTACTTCTGCCAGGCGGGCACAGTGCTTCAAGGGCCCCTGGCTGTCTCCCTCTGCTGCAGGCAGCTGTGAGATGGTGAGAGCATCACAATGCCCAGCTACTCTCCGCCTGGGCGGGCACAGTGCTTCAAGGGACCTTGCCATCTCCTTCCTCTGCAGGCAGCTGTGAGATGTTGAGAGCACCAGGACGCCCAACTGTTCTCCGCCCTGGCGGACATAGTGCTTCAAGGGCCCCTTGCCTTCTCCCTCAGCTCAGGCAGCTGTGAGATGTTGAGAGCACCACAACACCCAGCTGCTCTCTGCCCGGGTGGGCACAATGCTTCAAGGGCCCCTCGCTGTCTCCCTCCACTGCAGGCAGCTGTGAGTTGGTGAGAGAGCACCAGGACGCCCAGCTGCTTTCCGCCAGGTCGGCGCACCCACCACGCCATAGCAGGGGCGTCTGTGAGCCCGGGCAGCACCGCTCTGCAGGGCGGGCTGCGTCCGCAGGCCTGCGCGCTGGCCTCTGCTGACAGCGAACCGGCTCCAGAGTTCCCATGGGTTCTCCCACCCGGAACCGCTTCCAGCTCAGAACGCTGGGCCTGTGCCGGCCACTCGTGGCCCCGTCGGGCTGACCTCGCCCTGCGAGCCCCCTTCCGGCCGCCGCGGGGCAGGCCTCCTGGCCGCGGAGCTGTACTCGACTGCTGCGTTGGCGCCCTCCCGGGCCTGGGTGAGGCGCTCGGCGTGGCCAGAGTCGGCAGGAGCCTCAGGTCCTTAAGGCGCTCACCGGACCCCTCCTCTGCCGGCCCGCCCACCCGCACGGACCCGAGGCGCCCCATCCCGGACTGTGCATGGGCCAGCCGGGGCGCGATGGGCGCTTGTCCGGGCTGGGAACGGGACGGGGCCTCAGGCTCTTTGGCCCTCGGAGAACCTGCAGCGCAGATTTATTTATTTATTTTTTATTTTATTATTATTATTATTTTTTTTGTGTGTGTGTGTGTGTGGTACCAGGGATTGAACTCAGGGGCACTCGTCCTCTGGGTCACATCCCCAGCCCTTTTTTGTATTTTACTTAGACACAGGGTCTTACTGAGTTGCTAAGTGCCTCGCCATTGCTGAGGCTGGCTTTGAACTCGCGATCCTCCTGCCTCAGCCTCCCAAAGTGCTGGGATTACAGGCGTGCGCCACTGCGCCGGCCTGCAGCACAGATTTTAAATTCAAAAGTTTTAAAGAAACCGCTCCGCTTTTTTAAAAAAAAAGAGATATTTAATTTATTTATTTGCTTTAGTTGTATATACAATGCCTTTATTATTTTAATGCCTTTATTTTTAGGTGGTGCAGAGGATTGAACCCGGGGCGCGTACTTGGCTCTACTGCTGAGCCACAACCCCAGCCCCAGCTCAGCTTTTTAACCCTTGCCCCACCCCCAAGCGCAGCACCACAGGAAATCGGAGGGCTGGTGCGATGACGTCACAATGCCTGTGCATCACTGAACTGAGGCGGCTGCGGTGCTGGCGGCAGCGGATGCAGTGGTGGCAGCATGGCGGCGGCAGCAGGCCTGCGGCTGCTCCTCCCAGCATCCCTGGCGTGGCCATTTCAGCCCCATCTTGGCCGAGGGGAGGGAGATGCAGCCGCTGCTTCAGCAGTTTGAATTTCAGTTTCTCCTGCTTCCCGAGGCGGGCTCACTGAGGAGGAGGCCAGGAGGCGCCGCCGCTCCCTCATGCAGCCCGACGCCTCCGCTCGCCGCCCCGTCGCCGCCCCTCTCTCCCGGGAGCCGCGAGGGGAGGCCGTGCCACCGCAGCCCGCGGGTGGCTCCTCCGTCAGGGGAGGACCGCGCCAGCCTCCCCTCCCCGGAGGGCTTCCTGGGCCGCGCTCTGGCTGAGCCTGGAGGCAGGCCTAGGCCCCGCGCCCACAGCGGCCTGCGGCTATGCACTCGCTGAGCCAACTCTCAAGTAGATTGTAAAACACTGACTTGTTACAACATTTTAAAGTACATTTAAAAATTACAGTGAGTTCAGACATTTTACAGTTAGGCATTTATTTACTAGGGGTTTTGAGTGAGGTTAATTTTGGATGTGTTAAACAAAACTATTTTTATGGGTTTATGTAGAAAAATACAATGAGATGTTAAAATTATTTCTTACTTTGTACTTAGTTTCTTCAGATTCTTTTCTTAACTTCCCATTTCTGATTAGCCTTGTATTTTTGTTATATACTTCTGTTGGTTTGAAAAGGACTCACTGAAATTCTTTCATCTTCTCTTTTTGTAATTCAAAGTTTATCTTCTTTTATAGGTGACTTGCTTGTGGGGAGTCTTTCTTCCACTTGAGGACTCAGCTAGCTAGTCATTGAGAAATTTTACAGGGATGGGACTACCAAGTAAAGGAACTGATTCCACAAGCCACTTAGAAAAATCTTTACTTTTATAGATGCTCCCATTTCCACACATAAGGGGAAAACCCGAAATTCAGATTGAGTCCATTTTTTCACCTTTGATAATAATCCACAGGCATCTTACCTCTTCTAGCTGCAAGACACCAATTTTTTTTCTGATAAAATTGGTAAATAACATTTTACTTACCTCTGTTTCTGTGCGCTGCCCCGTATCTCTTCAAGAAATGACTGGTTTCCCAGCCACCCCTCCTTTCCATACACAAGTATACCTATGAATGAATGAAAAATGTATCACACTTTTCTTAGTTTGTAAATATGTAATTATACCCCTCAACACTTTAATATGATTTTATGGCCTGAAGCAGAGAGATCTGTTGACAGATCTCTGAGACTCTGAAATGTATTCTTTAGGGTATGACCTCAAAGATGCATTTGTTTGTCCTTATGGTGTTAAAAGTTGGTCATCTCAAGAATCACATTCACAGACACCATGTTTGAACTACAGATACTACCATACGTTCTTATCAGTTGCAGCAGTTAATCTAGTGCAGGGGTTTTGATATGTGTGTAGTCCCATTTTAAACATGAGACTTTTTGCAGTACTGGGGATTAAACCCAGGGCCTTGCACATGCTAAGCATGTGTATGTTCCCACCACTTTTTATTGTTTATTTTGAGACAGGGTCTCCCTAAATTGCCCAGGCTGGCCTCAAACTTGAGAGTCTCCCGCTTCAGCCTCCAGGTTAGTTGGGATTACAGGCTTGTGCCACCACACTGGGCTTTACATTTCTTTATATATTGAATTGTAGAGGTAGTTTTTTTCTCCTCCAACTTTTCAGTTGACGTATAAATCACATATTAGATGCCATCTTATGTCTACATAAGCCTTTGAGAGGGCATTTTTACCAAAGAGTGAGTAATCCAAGTGTAAAATTCTATGCATATCTGATTATATGCATTTGTGACATTGTTTAGTATAAAATGATATTTATTGTTGTATTCATCAGAAGTGCCTAATTATTAACATATATTTTAGTCATAAACATGACTTGAAGTAAAGAAAATTATAGATTTCCAGAAAGGCCGGATGATTTCCAGATTACCTGAAACTTCTATATCAGTAAGAGTGTGGCCTTTATATTCATAGTGACATATATTTGTTTAAAATTTTTTGTACTAATTAATAATAGGCCAAATGTTGGTTAATGTTTTTAGAAAACATTAGGTCTTATTGATGTGGGAATAATGTAGATTACAACTATTCTAGAAATACTTGTGTTTTTTTTTCTCTGTAGAGGAAGAGAGGTATGAGATCATAAATCTGAACTAAATCGCCTTTATAAGGAGTCATTTTTATATAGGACTGGTAGTAGGGGTATGTATGTATTCCCTGATATTTATTCTTGAAGGTTCTGATAGCACTAATTTGGAAATGGCATGATTCTGGATTTATGGGTCTGATACTTTCTAATTTCAAGTGGAGTTTATCTTTCTCTGCACAGAAGAGTGGAAGCAATCATGCTCTCAGATCCTCCAGTAATGAGCAGCAGCCCCACCAATCAAATGATAAATCAAAATTAATTTATTGAACAACAGGTGAGTGTAAAAGAATTTTGACTTTCCTTTCCTAAAATAATAAGGAGTTGGGGGCTGGGAAGTGTAAAGTGATAGCAGATAACCAAGATGGAGAAACTATAGCAGAGTAACATGGGACATGGTTTTAGAAGGAATAGGAACCTTTGTTAGTAGTAAGGAATAGCAATTTAATTTTTTTCTGATTAAATGTTGCCTGAATGATGTTCCCTAAGTAATTACTTAATGAATGGGAAGAACACATTTCCCAGTAAGAAATTTTAGGAGTTGACAGTATTTATAGGGTATGTGCAGCAACATTCCTAAGTTGTAGTTAAATCCTTTGAGTTTGTAGGTTTTCTTTATACTCAACCAGTGACTTGTGATTTGAGGCTACTATTTTTGGTGGCATAATGCTAATTACTGTATCCACAATGATACCTGAATCATCGATTTGATGTCTTTCCCACAGCAATTCTTAAAGACAAGGAACATAACAAATATTGAGACTATTTTATCTGACGTTGTTCAGGGCCGAAATTGGGTTTGTCGCATAAAGATTTTAGGAACAGAATCCAGTTTGCATCATTCCATGACACTAATAAATATACTTTAATGTGTGCACTTTGAACTTTTCTGGTAATATTTAAGGTATATTAGTTAGCTGCTTTGTCTTTAAAAATATTGGCAGAATTTCTACTTTTCAGTCAAGTAAATTCAGTATCACGTACACTGCTCTGAACCTCTCAAATTTAAAATCTGAAATTAGACTTAAGTGTATCATCTTTACTTCTTTGTACTTATACCAATTATTGTTTGAAGAAATTAAAAAAGAGCTCTCATTCTTTAAGTTGTATGTGTATAATAGGATGGTTAAGTGAAAATTCCACAGGTGATTTGAGATAGTAATTCTATTAGTGGTTGCCCAGAACACACACCTGCTATCAGAGTAGGCAGGACAAGTGAAGTGTGAACATTAAATCACTTATAATTTCCTATCCCATAAGCTTTCACTAAAATTTGGCTAACAAATATTGCTTTGCCAAAGATAAATTTTGTGATAATTGTGTCAATCATTGTAAGCAATACTAGTGTGTTTGCAAATGTTATTTTAATGTTTCAGATTATCCAGCTTCATTATTACACGAATAAATTGTTTAATCTGTGAATAAAGGGTTTCCAACACAAATTTAAAGCTCACTAGTTTCTAAAATAGAATTAGAATTCAGTTTTACCAAGCAGTTTTGATTTCATATGTTAAACCCAAATAAAACAGATCCTTTATATGACTTACCCTTTGAAAACAACAGAGAAAAGGAAAGGGCTCTTGATCAGACAAAATCAATTTAATTGTGTTTTAAACATACCATGTGAGTGACCATTATAGACAGACAGTGGAATCAGATGTAGCTGGACTGAAATCCACTGTGCTGCATATTTGAGGTACTTAACTTTAAACTAGTTGCTTTGCCCTGTCTCTTGTTGCCCTGAATGAAACATGAGGATAATACCCATTTTGGAGGGTTTAAAGTATTAAATAATGTTTGCAGTAATAAGTTTTTTTTTTTTTAATTTTTTTATTATTTATTTACTTATTCATCATGCACAAGTATAGTATCTTTTTACATACAACTGCTTGTATACAAAGTATATAAGTACCATTCAGATCTTCAATCATGCATTTAGGATAATGATATCCATCTCATTCAATCACCAATTTTTTTCCAACCCCCCCCTTACTCCCTCCCTCCCCTCCCTTTCCGTTGACCATTCTAGTGTTCCTCTGATCCTATGTATCCCCTTCCAACAACTCTGTGAACCAGCCTCCTTATATCAGAGAAAACATTCGGTACTTGGATTTTTGAGATTGACTAATTTCACTTAGCATTATATTCTCCAACTTCATCCATTTACCTGCAAATGCCATTATTTTATTCTCTCTTATTGCTGAGTAAAATTCCATTTTGTATATATACCATATTTTCTTTATCCACTCATCTACTGAGGGGCATCTAGGTTGGTTCCATAACCTAGCTATTGTGAATTGTGCTGCTATAAACATTGAAGTGGCTGTGTCACTGTAATATGCTGTTTTTAAGTCTTTTGGGAATAGACCCAGGAGTGGGATGGCTGGGTCATAGGGTGGTTCCATTCCCATTTTCCCAAGAAATCTCCATACTGCTTTCCATAGCGGTTGCACCATTTTGCAGTCCCACCAGCAATGTATGAGTGTGCCTTTTCCCCCACATCCTCTCCAACATTTATTGTTGTTTGTGTTCTTGATAGCTGCCATTCTGACTGGAGTGAAATGAAATCTTAGAGTAGTTTTGATTTGCATTTCTCTAATTGCCAGTGATGTTGAGCATTTTTTCATGTATTTGTTGATTAATCGTGTATCTTCTTCTGAGAAGTGTCTTTTCAATTCCTTAGCCCATTTATTGATTGGGTTATTTGCTTTTTTGGTGTTAAGTTTTTTTTAGTTCTATATACATTCTAGAAATTAGTGCTCTATCTGATGTGCATGTATTAAATATTTGTTCCCAATTAGTTGGCTCTCTATTCACCTCACTGATTGTTTCTTTTGCTGAGAAGAAGCTTTTCAGTTTAAATCTATCCCATTCATTAATTCTTGGTAATAGTTCTTGTGCTACAGGATTAAGTTAATAATAATATAAGACAATATGTATGGTAAATGTTCATCACAGAAATGTGAATGTTTCCACATCCAAAGTACTATCTGTCCCAAATCACCTTTTGACATGCTACAAATAATACCGGTAGTCGTTGATTTTTATTTTTATTCTGCAAGTGTAATTATATGTTATGGATGTAGTCAGAGAAAAGGAGATGTTTTAGGTCAATAAGGCCATGAGGTAGTAAGAAATATAACAAAGTGGGGTGTTTGTTCTTGTTCTTTCCCTCCCTCTCTCCCCATCCCCCTCTCTTTGGTATGGGGATTGAACCCAGAGACACTTGACCACAGAGCTATATCTCAAGTCCTTTTCACTTTTTATTTTGAGACAAGGTCTTGCTAAGTTGCTGAGGCTGACCTTGAACTTGTGATCTTTCTGCCTCAGCGTCCTGAGTTGCTGAGATTCCAGACATTTGCCACTACATCGGGCAGCAAATTGTGTTCTAAACTTGGCTCTGCCACAAGTTTGCTGTTTCTTTGGTCAAGTTCTTTAACTTCTCTCAGTTTTTCTCATTGGTAAATCTAGAATTTAGGGCTTAGATTTTAAGATTCCTTCTAGCCCTATTGAGTTAACAAGATAAGCTTCATGAGAGATCTGCTAGTTTAAACTTTTCTCTTGTTTTAAGCATTTTTTGTCACTAGACCATTGTGTGATAGTAAATGAAGTTTGCAAATATTCATTCAACAGATTGAATGTCCAAGTAAACATTAAAGTAACAATATGTCAATCTTTCATTGTATTTTCTAAGTAGTAAGCACTGAGATTTAAAAAACGACTCTACTGCTCTCCAAGATCTCAGGCTATATGAAAATGATTATCAGATATATACTTTGATATACATTGTAGGCTCTAAATGTAAGGTGCTAATGGAAACAGTTTGGAACATCAAATGATTTGGAGATTACAAGGTATTAGAAAAACTTCTGTTTAAAAGTTATTTTCTGTATAAGTATATATTTATATAATCAAAATTCAAAATATACAGAGGAAAAATTGAAAGCTCTCTGCCATCTCTGTTCTTCTGACAGTTTGTGTTCTGAGAGTCAAACCATTTCATGTGCATGCTTCTGAGGCTCACTCTTGAAATCTTAAAAGGGTCATTCAGATTAGGTCGCTGATAAGAGAAAGGGATAATTTTCTAAGATGAGGGAAAAGGCAGCTTGTGTAACGACACGGAAGAGTAAGATTTTGTAATTTTGGAAAAGGATGTGATTAATTTGACATGAACCAAAGTGAAAGGCTTAAATATCTTGATAAATTTAAAATATTATAAGCTGTGCTTGCAATTAAATGTGTTTCTTGAAGCTTTTCTTGTTCAAGTAATACTTATTTTGGAGACATTTCAATACTCCTTTCAGTACTATTGTATTTTAAATTAAAATCTTGTAACAGAGTTGTGTTTTGGGAGTACATGGAGATGCACTGAGTCCCCAAATTAAAATACTCAGTGGAATGTGTTACATAGTTTGATACACCTACTACTAAATTTAACTATTGTTTGCCTCAGTATTACCTTGATGGAGATGAAACATTTGGTATATGTTAAGATACTCTACCAAAAGTTGTTTTTTATACAGCATAACTTAGAAACTATAGCCCTATATTAAACACAAATCAAGCTTAATAGTGTCTGACTCTCTGTATATATAATATTATTTGATTTTTTTTTCAGTAACCTATAAAGAAGTGCTTTCTTCCTTTTTTTCTTTTCTTTTCTTTTTCTAACAGATTAGAAAAAACTGAGGCTCTTGGACATTTGAAGCACATAGCTATTAAGTGACAAAGTGTGGTCTCCTACTTAGATCTTCAACCCCCATGCTAGTGCTCTTGTATGTTTCCAGAGTTGGACGTTTTTGCTTTTATTACTTGGCAGATGATGAGATATGGGAGAAAGGGAAAGTTACTGTAGCCACTGATGTGTTGTATTATAACCCTTTATCTAAAGGATGTGTTTAACCATTTTTGGTACTAGATAGTAATACTTAAGTGGCCCTTGTTGATTGTCTCCTTATTTTATTTTCCTGGTTTCTATTCAGAGAGTCTCTGAAGTTGAATTTTGACATAAATGAAAGAGAATGTTCACTGAGAGGCTGGGGCTGTAGCTCAGTGGTAGAGCCCTTTGCCTCATACATGCGAGGCACTGGGTTCGATCCTCAGCACCACATAAAAATAAAGACGTTGTGTCCATCTACAAATAAAACATGAAATTTAAAAATAGAAAAGAAAAAGAAAATGTTCACTGAGTTCAGGACTCACATACCCTTTAAAGCTTCATCAACTTTTGTAGCTTTGTTCTGCAGTGTGAGGTACATCTATATTTTTCCTCCCTGTCATAGTTATCTGACAAAGATAGTGTCTTGCTAGAGTACCTTGCTTTGTGTCATTTTCTGATGCCCTATTTTCATGTACTTTGAATAGTCTTGATAGACCATTTAGTATATAAAGTCAGGGAAGAAGGAATGTATTTTGTTCAATGATTTTGAAAACTGGCTCCATATAGGAAAACAATGTTTTCATTTAGGTGGTTGAAACACCTCAGTCATCCTAAGAATTGCTTGGGTGCTTCTGTATTTAGAATGGTAGATTATATGGATGTGAAGTAAGTAACATGTTAGGAAACTGGTTTCAAATTTTATTTCTGGGCAGAAGACAATTTGTGACCAAAACTGCATAAAATTCAATATTTCTTTCTAATAATTTTTTTACATTTCAGTTACTTTTTGATGTTTTCAGGTTTCATAGACTGTAACCATGAAATGATCCTATTAACAGTTTTCCTTGGACTCCTAATCCCCTTCAGTTTTTATGCCATTTCAAAACAGAAGTCTGATGATCAGGCCTGTTAGTATTTACAAAATGGCCCTTTTTCTCTCTGATCCCTTAGATTTCTTCATGAGCTAGGTCTCACAGACTTGAAATCTTTTATCTATGCCTGTTAATCAATATTTTGAGACTAAAGTGTCGCTACTAGCTTTTATAAAGGGTGTGTGTGGGGGAGGTGGTGCTCAGTTTATGGTTAACATTTTACTTGAATTATTCCAGGAACAACAACCAAAAAACTTTTTTTTTCTTTTCAGTGCTGGGTTCAAATCCAATGCCTTCTAGAATTGTGCATGTTAGACAAACACTCACCACTTAACTACATCCCACTTCAAAATCTCATGTCTCATGATTAGGCACTCTAAATTTTTTATCTTAAAAATCTAGGCTATTTAAATTTTTCTGTGGTATAGATTGTATAGCTCCAAATACCTTCCTCATTTTGAATGTATATAGAAAAAGTGTTAATTGTCAGCTTTTGCAGTCTACGTATGATCTCGACATATTTTAAAGACAGGTTCATTCATTGTATTTCATAGGTTCTTTGCCCTGTAGATATGTTCTATTTTTCACTTTACATTTAACTTAGAAAAATTTTATTGTTATGCTAAGAAATGCTAGAATTTTGTAATTTAAGTCATATGACTTCATGTGAAACCAATTTATTTGGCAGATGAATTGGCCAAAATCTTAAGTTTATTTTTTAATGTCATCCTCATATTTAAGTATCTTTAATGTTCTTATTTGTGGTGTTTCTCATCGGGGGATTTGAGCTTGACCCCAACCCGTTAATTCAGGGCTGTGAGTCTGAGATCTCCCCAACCTGGAATTGAGCTGACCCCCAACCTGTTAATTCAGGGCTGTGTGGGCCTAGTTCTTCCAAACCAAGAATCAAGCCAGGTGTCTGTCTGCTTATCCAGAAATCTGGGTTTTTCCTTGGTTATGCAAATGAGTTTGAGCCCAAGCTCCCTCCAAATGCCTGGGGGTCTGAGCTCGGCTCCTCTTTGCGGATGAGATGCCACTTTATGAGACCACCAAGAATTAACTTTGTGTGCTTTGTCTGTACTCTTGATGTATTTCTATTGTATGACCACCAGGTTCTAATATATTTAATTATCAATAATAAAACCAGTTCAATGGCCCTGTGGAATCTAAAGCCAGAAACTAGCTAAGCCGGTAGGATGAGCCCAGTTGAAGAAGATACTAGGGCAATATAACTTTATGAGCAGGCATACCTAGAGTTTAAGAATTTTTAACATTAGCTTTAAGATTTTTAGACTACCTCCCCCTGCCTATAGATAAGATTAATTAGTAGTTAGTATAATTGATCTTCCCTAGGTAATTCCTGAAACCTTTTATAGTTAACTACTGGAAATTCTTTATTATAGTTAATTCCTAACATTCCTTACTGGAAATTCTTTATTATAGCTAATTCCTGAAATTCCTTATTGTTAA
>CM046662.1:37029917-37160740 GCA_025594165.1 Tamias sibiricus | reverse complement strand
TCATGGAAACACAATTATGTGTATTCTGATAAAATTGTAAAATGCAAATATAATTTTGGTTTCAAAGGAAAATGGTATGATATAAATTAATTGAAAGGCTTGCAATTTTCAGCTATCTTTTTGTTTTACAACTCTTAATTTTGGTAGACAACTTAGAAACACACACAACTGCTTGTCAGATAATGATACATCCATGCCTTGCTTCCTCTGTAAGATGGAAACTCGATCACTAAACAGAGCTTTTTAAAATAAATGATTGTGTCCCTTCTACATATGGCTCTCTTAAATTCTTGAGCACGATCAAAATGAGCTGGTGACTTAACAGTGAAAAATATCACCTACTTTGCTGAATTTATCAGATCTTAAAGTCTCCTTGTAGAGTTTTTAGGGTCTTCTAAGTAAGGACCATATCTAAAAATGGGAATAATTTGACTTGTGCCTTTCCAATTTATGTTTCCTGTATTGCTTTCTCTATTTAATTGCTCGAAAATTGAAAATTTCCAGCACAAACTTGAATAGGAGTTTTGAGAGTGAACTGCTTTGTCTTATATCTGAGCTTAAAGGAAACAGTGGGCTTTGTTTTTGTTTTTCCATTTGGCATGATGTTGACTTGGGTTTTGTCATACATAGTTTTAGTCTGTTGACCAATGATCCTCCTATATCTAGCTTCTTCAGGGCTTTTATTATGATTGGATGTTGAACTGTTAAAAAGCCTTTTCTGCATCTGTTGATATGGTTTTGTGATCTTAGTCCTTAATTCTATTTATGTGGCATGTTGCCCTTATTGATTTGCTTATGATGAACCATCCTTTCATTCCTGAGATGAAACCTCTTTGATCATGGTATGTGATCTTTTTTTTTTTTTTAATACTTATTTTCTTGTTGTAGTAGGACACAATACCTTTATTTTTACATGGTGCTGAGGATTGAACCCAGGGCTGCACACATGATAGGCGAGTGCTTTATCTCTGAGCCACAACCTCAGCTCTGGGAATGTGATCTTTTTAATGTGCTAGTAAATTTGGTTTGCAAGTATTCTATTGAGGGCTTTTGCATCTATACTCATCAGGTACATTGGCCAGTTGTTTCATACTTGTTAATTTGGTCATTACGGAATTAATTCCTTCTAATTTCCCAAATATATATTAAGTTGTAGAGAACAAAATAGGCAGGGTGTATTATTTCAGACAGAAAATTAAAAGTCCTGGCCTTTGGTGCTAAAGTAGTCCAAATTCTAAACACCTAGAGGAAATATGTGGCTTTTATTTGTGATGATGAAATATAAATGATAAATCAAATTATCTTGAATATGAGGTGGTTGGAATTGCATTTTTTTTCGCTGCTTTTTTCCTGTATCAGAAAGCCGCACTCTGGGGCACGTGGGCGAGGTTCAATTTATAGCGGTTTGATTGGTATTGAACGGATTGCTTTTCCCAAGAAAGGGTATCTAGAGCATTTGGTGGGCAACTCCACGTGCATCTGGCGTTGTTGCGGACCTGAATTTGTGGGCCCAGAAAACTCGTGGGGGAAAGTCCTCACTCAGTGACCAGGACCATGGGAACACTTCCGTGGCGCCGCGCCTGGGGTCAAGTCCAGAAGGAGACTCTGTTGAGGGCGAGTCGGGCACAAGGGCTTGCAGCCCTCGACCCTCCTCGTCCTGGTTGCAGGACTGTGCCTTTCTCTGGTGAGTTCCCCAGGCTGCCACTCCCCAGGTAGGCGGTGAGCCACCCACTAGCAGCCAACACTGGCCTAAAGTCCTGCAGCCGCGCCCTCATTAGGCTGCGGGAAGGGGGCGGGGCTGGTGCCACAGCGAGTTTTGAAGAATTCCCAATGGCCTCCCAACCTGTCTAGGGCGCTGGCCGCGGCGGCATGGGTCGCCGGCGTAGGGGCGTCAGTGTGCAGCGGCCGCCAAAGTAGCTGGTACAAGGATCTAGTGGCAGATCTTGCTCCTGGCCTGGTGTCCTTGGCCGCTCCTCAAGGTGTCGCCAGGCAGATTCATGTCTGGGGTGACTGAGTGGCAGTCTGCTTGCTCAGCATCAGCCATGAACCATGTGGCAGTCTCTGAGGGTGACCATGGGTTGCGGAGAGGCGGATGGCACCATGGCGGAGACAGCTCGTGTTTGGTGCAGAGCTCTCATTGAAAGACCCCAGCTCAAAGTCAGCCTGCCAAAATCCCTAGTCTGTTGTGAAATAACTAAGAATGAGACAAGAACTAATTTTGTAATAAATTAGGTAATAATCATCTGACCCCCTACACCAGGGAACAGGGAACAAAGATAGGGAACAAAAGTCCTGGGACTGATCTGATGAAATAACTGGAGTACTAAAATAAGGTGTACAGGACTTTTTGCGGTTTTTGAAGAAATTTGAAAGGAACTGGCAGCTGTGGCCCTAAGTAGACCCCCAAACTTGATTTACATTAACCAATAAAATGCTTGTTACTATGTGTCTGCTTATATGCCTCTTAATACTTTATAAAAAGGCTTGTGACCCAGAGCCCGGTAAGCTCAGTTAGCTGGAGCTGCTGAGTGTCCGCAGGCGCCTGTGTGAAAAATAAATTTCCTCTTGCTTTTGCATCCAGTGAGTGGTCCGGTGTTGGTTTCTTGGGTATGGGTCTCCGAGGGTCTTTCATTTGGGGGCTCGTCCGGGATCCAACAGACCCCTGCCCAAGGTCCACTCGGACCCACCGGGAGGTAAGCTGGCCAGCATCCATTTGACTGTGTTTATGGCTATTGTCCTGTTTTGGGTCATTTTTCTGTTTTATGTTGTGAACCTTGTGATTATTATCCTGTTCTATTGCGCAGCGTTGGTACGTCAGCTACGTAGTTGATCTGCATTTCTAGGCAGCTTGTGGAGGAGTTGACGAGCTCAGACTTCACCCCTGCCACCCTGGGGGACGCCCTGGGGATCCGAGGAGCCCGCTTCTTCGGGGCACCAAGTGTATCCGAGGGATACGTTGTGTTAGTGGCTGAGGGGAGGACTCTGTCCACCCCTCGCCCATCTGACTCAATTTCTTTTTTGGCTTTCCGCCGAAATCGCGCAGCGAAATTGTTTTCTTGGCTGTCTCATTGTCTTAATTGTCTCTGTTGTCTGTTACCTAATCCATCTTGAAGACAAAATGGGTCAAACTATAACCACTCCTTTAAGTCTTACTCTAGATCATTGGAAAGATGTCAAAGACTGCGCCAGCAACCAATCGGTACAAGTTGACAAGAGAAAATGGCAGACCCTCTGTGCCTCAGAATGGCCCACCTTTGGTGTAGGCTGGCCAAAAGATGGAACTTTTAATATTGATATTATTTTACAGGTTAAAAAAAAGGTTTTAGTCCAAAGCTCCAATGGCCACCCAGACCAGGTACCTTATATCGTGACCTGGGAGAGTTTAGCCCGTGATCCACCTCCTTGGGTGGCTCCTTTCGTCGGCCCAAAGCCATCTCCTGAAACTCTTTCATTTTCCACTTTGTCCCCAAAACCTTCTGCTCCTGCTCCTCCTCCTCTTCCTCCACCCATCCTCCCTAATCCTACCCCTAAATTCCCCTCCCACCTCTAAACTATGCCCTGTTTTAGGAAAACCTGCCCATCGGCACCTAAAGCCGAAAGAGGTTATTCCACCTGATGAATCAGTCTTAATCGATCTCTTGACAGAAGATCCACCCCCCTATCAACCTCAGCCTCGCCCTACACCGACCCCAGACTCCTCCGAGGATGAAGGAGGTCCAGATAGCACTACTCTGCTTGACAGAGACCAATCTGCGTCTTCCCCCATGGTCGGAAGACTAAGGGGATGCAGAGCACCAGCCCCTTCCAAGGAAACTTCCGATGTTTTCCCCTTGCGCCAAATCCCTGGCAATCAATTCCAATATTGGCCTTTCTCAGCTTCAGATTTGTATAATTGGAAATCCCATAACCCTTCTTTTTCTAGGGACCCTGTGGCCCTAACAGCACTTATCGAGTCTATTTTAATTACTCATCAGCCCACTTGAGATGATTGCCAACAACTTTTACAGGCCCTCCTCACTACGGAGGAGAGACAAAGAGTGTTCCTAGAAGCCAGGAAAAATGTCCTGGGAGATGACGGGAGGCCCACCCAGCTCCCCAATGTGATTGATGCTGTTTTTCCTTTGAGTCGCCCCGACTGGGACTTCAATACGCCTGAAGGTGGGGATCACCTACGTCTTTATCGCCAGTTACTCATAGCGGGCCTCCACAGTGCGGGGCGTCGCCCCACTAATTTGGCGCAGGTAAGACAGGTAATTCAGGGACCAGAAGAAACCCCGACTGCTTTCTAAAAAGGCTGAAAGAAGCCTACCGTAGATACACCCCCTTTGATCCTGACAGTAATGAACAGCGGGGTAATGTGTCTATGGCTTTCATTTGGCAGTCGGCATCAGACATTAGAAGTAAGCTACAGAGGTTAGAAAACCTGCAGGACTATTCCTTGCAGGATTTATTGAAAGAAGCAGAAAAGATCTATAATAAGAGAGAGACACCAGAAGAAAAAGAAGAGAGACTTAGAAAGTTGCAGGAAGAAAGAGAGGATAGACTTAGAAAGGAGACTGAAGAAAAGGAAAGAGAACGGGATCGGAAAAGGAACAAAGAACTTAGTAAGATCTTGGCCACCATAGCTCAGAACAGCCAAGGATCAGAAAGATCAGGTAAGACAGATAAAAAGGGAGACTCTAAAAGGCCACAGGTAGATCGCGACCAATGTGCCTATTGCAAAGAAAAAGGGCATTGGGTCAAAGACTGCCCAAAGAAACCCCGGAACCCTCAGAAAAACACAGAGCAGACCGCCCGGCTTCTGGCCCTCGATGATTAGGGACGTCAGGGCCAGGAGCCTCCCCCTGAGCCCCGGGTTAACCCTAAAAGTCGGGGGGCACCCAGTCACCTTCTTGGTAGATACAGGAGCTGAGCACTCGGTATAGACCAAGACAAAGGGACCACTGAGCAACAAGACTACATGGGTCCAAGGGGCTACTGGAGGAAAACAATATCGCTGGACCACCGAAAGGAAGGTACAATTGGCAACAGGTAAAGTCACTCATTCATTCCTTCATGTGCCCGAGTGCCCATATCCCTTGTTGGGGAGAGACCTGCTGACCAAATTAAAAGCTCAGATACATTTTGAGAAAAAGGGAGCCACTGTATCAGGCCCCAATGGGATGCCCTTGCATGTGCTAACCCTACGGTTAGAGGATGAATACAGATTATAGGAAAAACCATCCAAGCCCCCAGAAAACATGGACTATTGGCTCACACATTACCCGGAAGCATGGGCAGAGACTGGGGGAATGGGACTGGCCTTACAGCAGCCTCCGCTCCTCATTCAGTTAAAAGCAACAGCCACTCCTGTCAACATTAAACAGTACCCCATGTCTAATGAGGCTTATCAAGGTATAAAGCCCCACATAAGGCGGTTAATAGACCAAGGTATTTTGATCCCATGTCGGTCACCTTGGAACACTCCCTTGCTACCTGTTAAAAAGCCTGGTACTAATGATTATCGACCAGTTCAAGATCTAAGAGAAGTTAATAAAAGGGTAAAAGACATCCATCCCACGGTGCCAAATCCTTACAATTTACTCAGCACCCTGCCTCCAACCCATCGTTGGTATACTGTTTTGGATTTAAAAGATGCTTTTTTTTGTCTGAAACTAAGCCCCCAGAGTCAGCCCCTATTTGCATTTGAGTGGAAAGATCCCAAACTAGGGATATCAGGACAGTTGACCTGGACTCGGCTGCCACAAGGCTTCAAGAACAGCCCTACTCTCTTTGATGAGGCCCTCCACCGAGATCTGGCAGATTTCCGTGTGAGACATCCGTCTTTAATTATGCTCCAATATGTAGATGACATCTTGCTGGCGGCTGCAACTGAAAAAGACTGTCTGTCAGGTACGGGGGATTTGTTACAGACTTTGGGTCAATTGGGGTACAGGGCCTCCGCAAAAAAGGCCCAGATTTGTCAGACAAGAGTTACCTATCTGGGCTATGAATTGCATAACGGCCAGCGCTGGCTGACGGCTGCCCGGAAAGAGACTATCTCAGACATCCCAGCGCCTCAGAATCGTAGACAGCTGCGAGAATTCTTGGGGACAGCGGGCTTTTGTAGACTATGGATTCCGGGATTTGCTGAGATGGCAGCCCCTTTATACCCGCTAACTAAACAGGATACCCCCTTTGTTTGGACTGAAAAACAGCAACAAGCTTTTGATGACATTAAACGGGCTCTCCTCTCATCCCCTGCATTGGGATTGCCTGACATCACAAAGCCCTTTGAACTGTTTGTTGATGAAAAACAAGGTTTCGCAAAAGGGGTTTTAACCCAAAAGTTGGGGCCATAGAGACGCCCTATTGCATATCTATCTAAGAAATTAGATCCTGTGGCATCCGGTTGGCCACCGTGCCTGAGGATGGTGGCAGCTATTGCAATTCTGATTAAAGATGCCTCAAAGCTAACAATAGGGCAGCCCCTGACCATTCTCGCACCGCATGCGGTTGAGTCACTGATTCGCCAACCACCCGACCGCTGGCTATCCAATGCTCGCCTGACCCATTATCAGTCTTTGCTACTGGATGTGGACAGAATCCAGTTCGGACCTGTAGTTGCTCTCAATCCTGCGACACTTCTGCCCATCCCTAGGGAGCCTATGTCTCATGACTGCCATCAAATCCTTGCGGAAGTGCATGGAACTCGGCCGGACTTGACTGATCAGCCCCTGAAAGATGCGGACTTGACCTGGTATACAGACGGCAGCAGTTACCTGCAGAATGGAGAACGACGAGCAGGGGCTGCAGTGACAACTGATACCCAGGTAATATGGGCAAGTGCGCTTCCAGGGGGAACCTCAGCACAACGGGCCGAACTGATTGCCTTGACGCAGGCTCTCCAGTTGGCAGAAGGTAAGAAACTTAATGTCTATACAGACAGCAGATACGCTTTTTGCCACGGCCCACATTCATGGGGAGATTTACCGGAGGAGAGGGTTGCTGACATCAGAGGGAAAAGAGGTCAAAAATAAGACTGAGATTTTAGCCCTACTTAAGGCGTTGTTCCTCCCCAAAAAGCTGAGCATAATGCATTGCCCGGGACATCAAAAGGGCAACAGCTCTGAGGCCAAAGGAAATCATCTGGCAGACGAGGCTGCCAAACAGGCAGCCCTAGGACCTCAATTGTTAATAGCCACTGTGTTAACCGAGGCTACAGGGGCTCATGAAGCCCCTGTTTGGGACTATGATGACAATGACCTAGACCTCGTACAGCACCTAGGAGCTGACTATAACCCATTCCTGAACCGATGGGAATACCAAGGAAAAGAGGTGATGCCTCTAAAAGTGGCAAAAGAGTTCATCAACCAGCTTCATAGGCTAACCCATCTTAGTGCAAAGAAAATGAGAATGCTGATAAAAAACGGAGACTCAAAGACTTACATTCCCAAAAGAGATTTCCTCCTTCATCAAGCAGCAGACAATTATAGGGCCTGTGCCCAAATAAATCCAGGAAAGACTAAGATTAGATTGGGAATCCGGCCTCGTGGACACCACCCCGGTTCTCACTGGGAAGTAGACTTTACTGAAATTAAACCTGGCATGTATGGCTATAAATATCTTTTAGTCTTTGTAGACACCTTTTCAGGATGGGTGGAAGCTTTCCCCACCCGAAGAGAGACTGCTCAGATGGTCGCCAAAAAGCTGTTAGAAAAAATCTTCCCAAGATATGGAATGCCTAAGGTGATGGGGTCAGATAATGGGCCTGCCTTTGTCTCCCAGGTAAGTCAGTTGGTGGCCAAATTACTGGGGATTGATTGGAAATTACATTGTGCATATAGACCCCAAAGTTCAGGACAGGTAGAAAGGATGAACAGGACAATTAAAGAGGCTTTGTCCAAAGTAACTGGCTCTAAAGACTGTGTACAACTCCTGCCTCTAGCACTCTATCGTGCTAGAAACACACCTGGCCCTTATGGGTTAACACCTTTTGAAATCTTGTATGGTGCCCCTCCGCCCGCCGCTACTTTTTTTGATGCAGATATTTCCGATCATGTCACCTCCCCCTCCATGCAGGCCCACCTGCGAGCTCTACAGTTAGTGCAGCAAGAGGTTTGGAAACCTCTTATGGCAGCCTATCAGGAAGAGCTCAGAACCCCCCGGGCACCCCATTCTTTTAAAATTGGTGACACTGTTTGGGTTCGCAGACATCAAACCAAGAACCTTGAACCTCGCTGAAAGGGACCGTATACTGTCCTGTTGACAACACCCACCGCGGTAAAGGTGGACGGAGTCGCTGCCTGGATCCACGCCTCCCATGTGAAGGCCACCTCCAAAGGAGACCCAACCAAGCTGCAGGCCCCCCTTTGGACACCACCAGCCATCACCCCAACCAAGCTGCGGGCCCCCCTTTGGACACCACCAGCCACCGCTGCCTCCGGAGGAGATCCAGCCACCGCCGCCGCCTCCAGAGAAGACCCAGCCTCCAGCTGCCAAGAAGCAAGATGGACCCTCCAACGCACCCCAAATCCGCTCAAGATAAGACTTATTCGCAAATAATACTGTTATTGTCCCTGCTATCTCTGTCTGCCAGTGACCCACACACTCCCAGGCTTTTGACCTGGGAAGTGTTGTCCCAAACTAGAAAGGTTGTCTAAAATGTTTCTGATATTCATGTCCCCTATACTTGGTGGCCTAGTCTCTCCCCTGATTTTTGCCAATTGGCTGCTGGTGTAATTCAGTGGGATATAGTTACTGAAGATCCCGCACACCTAAAAAAAAAGATGACTAAAAATTGGGGTAAGGCACCTAGATATATGCCGATCCCAATAGGGTGTGCGGTATCTAAAGATAGATGTGAATTGGCAACCCGAGATTTCTATGTCTGTGCTCAACATGGGAGATCCAAACATGATACATATATGTGTGGGGGAGATGATGTCTTCTTTTGTTACTATTGGGGTTGCGATAGTACAGGAGATGCTTACTGGCATCCTTCCTCTAATTGAGATAAAATCATAGTCCGCAGAAGATGGGAAAAACCCCCTAACACGAGATATATGTGTACAAGTGATCCTGGAATATGGAAATGTGATTCTGGATATTGTCTGCCCCTTAACATCACCTTTACCGAGCCTGGTAAGCAGGCCATGGAATGGCAACAAGGATATACCTGGAGACTCCGTTGGTACTTACCTGGAAATGATCTTGGAGTAACTTTTAAAATCCGACTCCGGATCAGAAATATTCCCCCTTCCCCAGGTCCCAACTCCGCCTTCTTAAATCAGCCTAAGCGGGACAGACTTCCCCGCGCTATACCAAGATGGCAACGACCAGTCAATACTGGTAATAAGACAGCATCTAGGCTACCTGTTGCCACCCAAAATCTCCCAAAGGCCATCCGAAATCCCCCAAAAGTAAACAATCCCTCAAAAATAAAAGAAAGACTTTTAGATCTTGTAACAGGGGCCTATCTGGCCCTTAATCAAACTCACCCTGAAAGTGCAAAAGACTGCTGGCTTTGCTTGGTTTCTAGCCCACCCTATTATGAAGGTACAGCTATAGTTGCTGAATTCTCTAACAATATCAGACCTTTGCTAAGATGCCTAACTAATCCCTGGTCATGTTATAAATTGCCCCTCTCTGAAATAAATGGACGGGGGTATTCCATAGGAGAAATTCCTTCTTCCCTTCAAAAAATGTGTAATCAGACTATCCAAGTACCCAATGGCTACTATTACCTAGCCGCCCCAGAGGGCACATACTGGGCTTGTAAAACTGGAGTGACCCCCTGTGTCTCCGCCGCGGTGCTTAATAAGCTTGCAGATTATTGTGTTATGGTTCGTTTGTGGCCCAGGATAATCTACCATAACACATCAACTTTTCTCAGTATTTATGAAAACCAAAAAAGGTACCGGAGAGAGCCTGTCACCATGACAATAGCTGTTTTGTTAGGGCTTGGGGGTATTGCAGCTGAAATCGGAACCGGTACTGCCGCTCTGGTGCAGACTAGCCAGCTTGGGTATTTACAAGCAGCCATGACTGCTGACCTAAAAGCTATTAAAGAGTCAATTACTGCCCTAGAAAAATCTTTAACCTCTCTGTCTGAAGTCGTTTTGCAAAAACAAAAGAGGTCTAGACTTGCTGTTTCTCAAAGAAGGGGAAATATGTGCAGCTCTTAAAGAAGAATGCTGTTTTTATGCAGATCAGACTAGAATAGTTAGAGAAACTATGGATAAGCTCAGAGAGAGGCTAGCCCAACGAAAAACAGAGTTTGAATCTCAACAGGGATGGTTTGCAGGCTGGTTTCATAGGTCACCTTGGCTGACAACTTTAGTGTCCACCATCATAGGACCCCTTATAGTCCTGCTCCTAATTTTAACCCTTGGACCATGTATCTTAAATAAGATTGTACAATTTGTAAAAGATCAATTATCTGTAATGCAAGCACTGGTAATAGCGTTGCAGTACAACCCTGTTAGACAGACTGAACCACCAGAAGGCATGCCCCTTGAGCAGGACCATGAGTATGCAGAACTGCAACTAGATAAAGAAGACGAATATGCAGAACTGCCAAGAAAACAGGACGAATAGATATAAGATTTTATCCATGATAAAGAAAAAGGGGGGAATGAAAGACCCCAGCTCAAAGTCAGCCTGCCAAAATCCCCAGCCTGTTGTGAAATAACTAGAATGAGACAAGAACTAATTTTGTAATAAATTAGGTAATAATCATCTGACCCCCTACACCAGGGAACAGGGAACAAAGATAGGGAACAAAAGTCCTGGGACTGATCTGATGAAATAACTGGAGTACTAAAATAAGGTGTACAGGACTTTTTGCGGTTTTTGAAGAAATTTGAAAGGAACTGGCAGCTGTGGCCCTAAGTAGACCCCCAAACTTGATTTACATTAACCAATAAAATGCTTGTTACTATGTATCTGCTTATATGCCTCTTAATACTTTATAAAAAGGCTTGTGACCCAGAGCCCGGTAAGCTCAGTTAGCTGGAGCTGCTGAGTGTCCGCAGGCGCCTGTGTGAAAAATAAATTTCCTCTTGCTTTTGCATCCAGTGAGTGGTCTGGTGTTGGTTTCTTGGGTACGGGTCTCCGAGGGTCTTTCATCATGAGGTTCCTTGGCGGGCCTAGGGCCTCATGGGAAAGGATGGTCACCTGAGGGTAAGTACTTGAAAGAGCCGAGTCCTCAGCTGTGGAGTGAATGTTGGTGGAGGGCAGGAGGGGATGGAGTGTGTGGGGAGCGGCTGAGAGGGTGTGGGCATGGGCGGAGTGTGTGGGGGAAGGGCGGAGAGTGTGGGGGAGGGGCAGAGTGTGTGGGGGAAGGGGTAGAGTGAGCATGTTGGGAGAGGTCAGAGTGTTGTGCAGAGGGAACCTTGGGGGGGAGGGGCGGAGTGTGTGGGGGAAGGGGCAGACTGAGCACGTTTTGGAGGGGACCTAGCATGGGGGGGCGGGGCGGAGAGTGTGGGAGTGAGAGGCAGAGTGAGCATGTTTGGGAGGGGTCGGAGTGTTGTGGGGAGGGGCCTGAGTGTTTGTGGAGGGGGTGGTGTGAGTGTGTGGAGAAGTGAGTATGGGGGGAGGGGCAGAGTGAGTGTGGGGGAGGGCCTGAGTGTGTTTTGTGGGGGAGGGGCGAAGTGTTGGGGGATGGGGCCTGAGTGAGTGTTGGGGGTGCATCCTCTCCTGGCTTAGCAGTCTCTGGCAGCCAGCAGGGGTCACTGCGGGTATGCTCCTTCCACTTTGTTCCCCTGAAAGTCATTTGTTGTTGATGTTTTTATAAAACGGACACAATATTTTTATTTATTTATTCATTTTTATTTGATGCCTAGGATGGAACCCTGTGCCTCACACATGCTGGGTAATGCTCTACCACTGAGCCACAACCCCAGCCTGTCATTTGTTTGTTCTTGGCTAGACATGGTGTTTGTTCATTGAAAGTAGGTGAAGAGTAGGAAAGGAGTTCCTCTCTGGCCCCTCGCCGCCCCTAAAAATAAACTTCCCTGCCTCCCATGACAGTGTTGTTGTTGTTTGGGAAACCTGAAAGACTGTGGGAAATAAATTGCTAATCCCCTAATGTTGAGGAATGAAAGTGATTAGACAGGGATGCATTTTCCTCTTTTAAATATGCCAAGATATGCCTTTGTTTGCCAACACTGTGGGCGTCCCTTTCCCATCCCCCATAGAGTGCATACTCTGGGAACAGATTTCTCAGTCCTGCTGCAGTACTTGGATCTGAAAAGCTAAAACGCAGACATTGCTCTTGTAGCCCTGCCAAAAGCCTCATCACTCTTAGATTGCAGAGTAGGGGTGCCCAAATAATTTGTGTTTTGACCATATTTGTGAGCTGCCAAAAAGACAAACTGCTCAAAAATGATTTCTCTCTCATCAGGGAAGTTATCAAAATCTTTAATTTGTTTTGCTTCTAATAGAGCATATTTCCCCCTCCCCCACTTCTCAATTTAAATATTTGACTATTTTGTACCTCAATTTCTTGAATTTTTAATTCAGTGCTTAGGTCATTCCCTTCATGAAGTAAGGATTGACTTACTCTTTCATGTTCATACCGCATGCTGGGCTCTTCGTGTAAGTTTCCTTCTTGGAAAGTGGTAGTAACCTTGTGATTTAAGCATTGCCTCATATTGTGATTGGGAAAGCTGTTGACAGGGGTTCCTAGTATTTGTCCAAGATCACACAGAAAGGGGTGGGGAGCATGCTTTTCCATATGGCACCATCCTTAGCCTTGTAGATTTATTGTTGTAATTCCTGTGCTTTCAACAAAATCCATGATATGGGTATATCTGTAACTTGAATTTGTTTGTTAAATTTGTTTTTAACAGCTTGGTTTTCGGTTGTTCACGTACTTGCATTTTCAGGTGTTTTTACATGATAACTTGCATTTGCTGTAAATAAGGTTTATTCAGTATTTGAAAACATGACATATGTTCCTTCGTTTAAGCAAATAATGAGAATGTTTTGATTCTGTCAAAGGTTAGCCTTATTTATGCTGATATTAATTTGTTTCAGTGTTACCTTACAAAGCGTATTAATAGGAGTGCCCTTTGTATTATTTAATAAACTAATAAAATGGGTTCCATATCCAATTTTCTTCATATTTTAAAGGTATCTACTTAGCAAGAATGTCTAAGCTATTTTCACATTGTGTTCAGTAGTGCTGAAAGCCATTGTTTTGCCATTATCTTGTGTTTTGAATTGTAATTATTTGTTCTCCAAGGAGCCATAGTTTAATCCTTGGTGTTTATGTTTTCATTGAGCATTTGTGTGCTTTTTTTCCAAATAAGATCTTTTTAATCTTCATACCTAAATTTCTGGCTTTCCAGTTTTCTTATCCTAGTACTATTTAATTCTAAGGGTAGGAACACAGAGTTATTAATTTAAAATATTTTTCTTTCTTTTTAATGTTGTGGATTAAAGAGTGAGGGGCTCTTTGCCACTGAGATACACACCCAACCCCCCCCCCTTTTTTTTGAGGCTGGAAGTTTAAGTTGCTGAGACTGGCCTTGAACTTGGAATTCTCCTACCTCAGACTTTCCAAGTTATTGGAAATACAGGGTGATTTTAAATCTTAAAAAGAAATCCAGTTATTTTTGAAATTGTGTTTGCTGAAAGAAGAACTTATGGCAATTTCTCAAATGGAGTTTTAGAAATAAATTATAGCCTCATATTCCATAGTCTATGTATTGATTTGTTAGATTATTTTCTATTTTTATGCATTAAGTGAGGATCATTTTATTGATATTTAGTTCATAGATAAGCTTATTGACATATTATCATAGACTGAAGTACTTTGAACATTGATTCATAGAGAAGGTAAAGTTTGACCTGAGCTTTGGGCTTGGATTTTGTATAAATAGAGTCAGAAGAAAGACATGTTAGATAGAAAGTTGTGAATAGCCAAGTAAAAAGACTAGGCAAGATTTAATTTAAGGGACTATGTAGTTTTGCTGTGTTTCAAAAAATAAAATATAAGATGAAACCTGTGTGCCCACAGTTTACTTAGATTTGAGTCAAGCAGAAGTCATGTGTCCTTCAAAAAGACAAATTATTTTTATGAAAGCAGTTTTTTTTTTTTTTTTTTTGTACCAGGGATTGAACTCAGGGGCACTCGACCCTTGGGCCCCATCCCCAGCCCTTTTTTGTATTTTTTATTAGAGACAGGGTCTCACTGAGTTGCTAAGTGCCTCACCATTGCTGAGGCTGGCTTTGAACTCTCCATCCTCCTGCTTCAGCCTCCCAAGTGCTGGGATGACAGGAGTGCGCCACTGCGCCCGGCTGAAAGCATTTTTTAAAGATTGATTTTGTCACAATATTTAAGATAAATTAAGATAGCTCCCTAGAGAAAAGAGAATTGTAAGTACTAGTGCTAGTGGAGAGAAAACAGATCTAGTTTTTTTTTTTTTTTTTTTTTTTTTTTTTTTTTTTTGTACCAGGGATTGAACTAAGGGGCACTGGGCCACATCCCCAGCCCTTTTTTGTATTTTATTACAGACAGGGTCTCGCTGAGTTGCTAAGTGCCTTGCCATTGCTGAAGCTGGCTTTGAACTCGCGATCCTCCTGCCTCAGCCTCCCAAGTGCAGGGGTTTCAGGAGTGCGCCATGGAGCCCGGCTTAGGATGCTCTTTTAAAAAATATTATTTTTAGTGATGAACACAACATCTTTATTTGTTTTTATGTGTGCTGAGAATCAAACCCAGTGCCTCACAGGTGTGAGGTAAGCACTCCACCCTGAGCCACAAACCCCAGCCCTCTAGGATGCTTTTTGAAAGAAGAATAAATATTATGCTTTGGGGAGAAAGTCACCAAAGTTTTGAAAATTGGGGAATGATGTGGAATAGTTGGTAAGAACAGCTTATTGTGTGCAAGCTGACATCATGGTGTCATTGGAACATTAAATAGGAAAGATTTAATGGGCATGTAGAAATACTGTCTAAGAGCATGGATGATTTTTTTTTAAAGACCTAGGTTAAAGGATTGAGACAGTGGCATAGAGGATTTACAAGTTATTTATAATATGCAGTTCTCAAACTCAGAAATAACTTGTTATCCAACCAAAACAAATTTTAAAATAAAGCTCATTTTTGTTTACTTTTTGAGTATTCAGTCATTTAAGAAATTTACAAAATGCAGGAAAGTAAAGTGTCCATCTCCCAGAAATTCTTAGTATACTACTTTCCTTTCTTCATCTTTTTCCATAACAAATGCTTTTCTAAGATTGTTGTAATCATACTCTGAACAGTTTTGTGTTGTTGGTTTTTATTTCAGTGAGTTTCTTTCTGTGTAACACTTTGATAATGATTTTAATAACGCCATAATATTTAATTGAATATCATCTTTTTTTCTGTTCCGTGGTTACTATTTTCAGTAAGTTAATGACGACTTGCTTTGAACATTTGGAAAAGGGAAAAGTGGGACACTGCCAAACTAATGGGACTTTTTTACAAAGGGAGCTTGAGAGGAAAGAGTCAGATACGATTAGCATAAGCACCTGACAACATAGGAGCTAATTAAAAATATCAGTGCTGAGTGAATGAATGATTCTAGAGGTTTCAAGCTTTTGTTAGCTGAGGGGGAACAGGAATAATAGGTGTGTTTGTTCTTAACATAGCTTATTTGTTGCTCTTTGCCCTCACCTTTCCCATCTCTATATTGCAAACATTACTGATTGCTCACAAAGGTTGAACATCTCTGTTTTACTCACCTTTTGTTTTGCTATGACTAAAGTACCCAACAAGAACAACTTCTAGGATGACAAGTGTATTTGGGGCACATTGTTTCAGAGGTTTCAATGTGTAGATGGCTGACTCTGTTGCTCTGCACACCAGGTGAAGTAGCATATCATTACTCAGTGGAGGAAAGCTGCTCTGCTCTTGGCAGGGTCAGGAAGCAGATAAAGCAATAGTAAAAAGGGTGCTTACAAGAAAGATACACCTGCCAGGCATGGTGGTGCAGGCCTGTAATCCCAGCACTTGGGAGGCTGAGGCAGGAGGATCACAAGTTCAAAGCCAGCCTCAGCAATGGTGAGGCACTTATCAACTCAGTGAGACCCTGTCTCTAATAAAATACAAAAAAAAAAAGGGCTGGGGATGTGGCCCAGTGGTCAAGTGCCCCTGAGTTCAATCCCCGGTACCAAAAAAAAAAAAAAAAAAAAAGAAAAAAAAAAAGAAAAAGAAAAACAGACACACCCTTCCAGGGCACAACCTCAGTGACCTACCTCCTCTAGGCATATCCCACCCGCCTACTGGTACCACCTAGTCTTCACACAAGGCTGGAATGATTAGGTTATGCTTCTCAAATCTAAGCATTCACTTCTGAATATTCCTATATTTATAGTGGAGCTTTTGTGGAATACCTCATATCCAAACTATAATAATCTCTGATCTGAAAATTGGAAATACTCAAGTACTGAAACTTCTTGAACACAGACAGTGCCACATACGTAAAAAACTCACACGTAACTTCACATATTGGGTTGCAATCAGACTACAGGTGCACTAAATATATTGTGTAACATTACCTTCCAGTTGTGTGTATAAATTAAATGTAAACATACTTGGATTCTCTGTTTAGGTTTGGGTTCCATCCCCAAAGTACCTCAATATGTATATGTAAAATTTGACAAAATGCAAAGAAAATCTAAGATTGTTAGCACACTTCTGGTCCCCTAATCATTTTTGAGAAGGACACTCTCTACCTAGAATACTTTTATGCCTGAGCTTTCCATATGTGAGTATGAAGAATTAGTAATACTAGGTTTAAATATTGTTTTAAAATTTTGATTTGTAAAATACTATTGATGAAGTACTCTAAATCTTCGTGGATTCTCTCATAGGAGTAATCTGACATGGTCTCTGTAAATTTAAAGACAAATTCTATAGCAGCTTTCCAATTACAACTTAGAAATAAAGTGCAATTTAACTGGATTATTTTTTAAATCAGCAGATATTGTTTTTGAAAAGTAAGATCTGATTTCATGGAATAACCAGGCCTACTTTTAATGACAGTAGGCTTTTATGTTATCTTACCCCAGGCCCTTCAGATTGCATTATAGAAAGCTGCGGCTATTTGAAGAATTTTTTTGTAATAAAACATCCCTATACCGCCCCCCAGAATTTTAAAGATATACATTTATTATAGTAGTCATACATTTCTTAAGAAACTTCAGTTAATAACCTCAATGTGTGTCAGGGCAGTACAGATTTAAGGTGTTACCTTCTAAAAGAAAATAGTAATTTTTTGAAGGAATTCCTTAGGTTATGGGGAAAGATTAACAATATTAACCAAACTGAAAAACCTAATAAGTGTCTTTTCCAGAAGGAAAAATCTCATTATGAAACAATAACAGAACACTTTTGAATTCACCTGGAAAAGATATTATTAAGTTTCATTTTCAAGATTTACTCTGGATAGGGATTAAGGAATTTGAATAGAAAGGAGAAAGTAAGTTTGTGGGAGAATAGCAAAATTGTTACTAATGTAATAAGCATAAAAATAATGAAAAATTTGTTTCAAAATGGCTTTAATAGGAGTAGTAATTCTTGCCCATTAGTTATTACTGAGACTTGCATGAAACACTTCTCAAATTGGTAAATACATTTTTTTTTTTGTATTTAGCAGAGGCAAAAAAGAAGTTGTATAGTATCTTAAGGAGTTTAGAGGGCTTAGGGAATTCAACAGTTAGCTATGAAATTTTTTAAAATATTTATTTATTTGCTTTAGTTGTACACAATGTGTTTATTTTTACGTGGTGCTGAGGATTGAACCTGGGCCGAGAACGTGCTAGGTGAGCACTCTACCGCCAAGCCACAACCCCAGCCCCTAGCTATGAAATTTGATGTTTAACATTTCTTGGCCAACCTGTCAATCTCGCATTTACTGTTATGTGCCAAAGGAAGGAATCCTACTATTAAAAGGAAGTCATTAGTTGGAATATTAAGAGCAGATTGAATTTCTTTGTTTTGCACTTAAATAATTTAGTTTCATAAAATTTTAAGTATGAAATTTTATGTAAAAAATTTGAAAAACACTATTATGTAAAGTTTTAAAGGTCACAAAATTGTATTAATATAAAAATCAAACTAAAAAATGTTATGCTTTAGAAAAATATTGGATTTATTTACTGTAGTAAAAAATGTAAATATTTAGTTAACCAGACCATTTCTTAAGGAGAGGTTGATAATTTTTAGAGACACACCTTTATTAGTTATATGAAAAAGCAGCGGATTTGGTTCCATACAGAGGTATTTTGATCAACGTCTGAATTCTAACACTGGCTGTAATGTCTAGCATGTATTACCGAGGATCTTGTGGAAATTTATTAGCGTTCCAGATTCCAATTATTCCCTGTATGTACTACAAAACCAGAATTTTCAGACCTTTTCTTTCTTTCTTTCTTTTTTTTTTTTTAATAAATGTAGGTCCCATAAGTATTTTTCTGGTTGTATGAGGTTAAGTTTTTAGAGGCAAATCTTAGTGAACAATTAGTTAAGATAGTGCTTTCCTCATCTTTAGAAAATCATGAAATGAGCTTGTGATGTTTTACTTTATATTAATGAAAATCTTTGTGCAGCTAATTCCTACAAATAGAAGCTGTTATGAGGATCAGTTTTGAATGCAATTTTTTTTTAAGATTTTGTTTACTTTTTTATATATTTTTATGTGGAACTGAGGGTCAAACCTACTGCCTTGCATGTGTGAGGTAAGCGCTTTACCACTGAGCTATAGCCCCAGCCCCGAATGCCCTTATTCTTTACTGGGGCTAACACACACTAATTTTTTTCCTGTAGCACAGAAACTGAAGTTTTCATTTTTTCCTGCTGATTTAGTTCAAATGTGCATGCTTTATCTGTTATTAGTGGCTGTCATTTTTTTAAGAGCTGTAGATAATCTTTTGTTGCTAAGATTACATGGTCAGTAATAAGTTTGTCATTTGATCTTATACTGTTTGTGTGACATCTTTGGTAATAACTTATTTGAACCTTTGTTTCATTATCCCTAATTGAGAGCTTTTTTGCTGGATTACTTCATAGGTAGGAATATATACATGGGAATGCACTGGTTCTGGAGACACAGGATGACTGATTTCTCATTTTGTGATAATAAGAATGATCATGTACAAAAAAAAGATGGATCATGGGTTCAGATGTCAGCAGGATTCATATATCAAGAAGTTCTAGGAGCTGGGGTTCTGGTTCAGCGGCAGAGCGCTCACCTAGCATGAGCGTGGCCTGGGTTCAATCCTCAGCACCACGTAAAAATAAAAAAAAAAACACACATTGTGTACAACTAAAGCAAATAAATATTAAAAAAATGTTCTACATCAGCCTTTTTCTGTGGCTGCAAATAAGTGATCATTGACTAGATCCAGATTTCAATAGTCACTACAAATTGTGATATTTGAATTTATTTATTTCTTCCTATCATTTGAATTATATAATAACAAACATTCATTTATCAATTATTTGTTTGCTGTTCATTCAAGAAATATTAGATAAGCACTAGATCTTTCCATTCATTTACTGTTTTCAGAATAATGAAGTGGAACCCTAGCCACTTCCAGAGGTGACTAATGAGTTTTTATTTTGGGTGTCATGATGGACTCATGGAATTTTTGTTGTTGTTGTTTTTAATTCCAAGCTTCATTTGGATTTTGAATTTAACTAGTTTTTCATTAATATCTGTTTTCTGTTCCAAGGTTTAATCCAAAGTATTCTGTTCCATTTAAATGTCATGTCTCCTTAGTCTTCTTGGGACTGTGCTAATTTCTTAGTCTTTTTTCATTTTTTTATTGATAACTACAAAGAAGTGTTACTTTTTCTGTTATTGTACTTTCTCTGTTGTAAAACCTTGGATTAGCTTAGGATCAGATATTTCTCCAAAGTTGAAATTTGGACTTTAAGTTTTGTGTTTGAATTAATTACTATGGTTGTTGTTTCCATGTTTAAATTGTTCCTATTTTAGATACCAATTCAAGGTTAGTTCTCTTTGTTTGCATTTTGCTTTCTAATGTGATTACATGTTCCAAAATCATTTATTATGCATTTCCTATGTTATTCCTGGAGCCACCCACTTACCCGAGGATCCCTGGTTACTTTCAGTAGGGAAATAGTGTGTGGGGATCATGCACTCGGGCTTTCCACAGCTGCCCTCCTGGGTTAGGGGCACTGAGGCAGAGGGAAAGGCAGCAACTTGCGCAGGGACAGAATGCAAGAGTGGTTGTCCTGGAGGAGGCAAGGACCCAGGTGTCCTTACCAGCCAGCCATAGGCCCCTGTAGGTTTTGCAGCGGTTGTTTTGCTTTTAATAAATCTCTGTTGTGTTTGTTTTAGAAACCTGGCATTTGCGACCATTCCAGGCTCCTGAACTCCCACTTGCTTTGTGTGTCCTGGGCAGCTGTGGGGCAGTTGACAGCCCTGTAACCACCATGGATGGAGAGGAACTTTTTGATGATGAAATCCAAACTGCCAATGCCAGCCCTGCTGATCTGGCTGTCCAAGGTTCCCTTTGGGGAATCCAAATGAGGGAGTTCGCAGACACCTTCACTACAGAGCCTTGGATGGACTGTATATTCAGTGGATCAAGGATTTTCTCAGACTCTCCTTCTCCTTTTTTTAAATTGAGGATTAATTCACCACAATCTACAGGTCCAAAAGTCTATAGCACCTTCAAAATTTCTCTGGACCCTTCTTTAGCATAAGGGAGTTTTCACACTTGCCACTCTCCCCTACCCCCAAGCCCAGCTCCCCTCTTTTGATTGCCCTCCTTCACCCATTGTCATTCTCTGAGTTAAGTTCTATTTCTAAAACTGTTTTCTGGAGCTATAAGTGGAATGTCACTATGAGAGATTAGGTGCTTGGAGAAGAGGAATCACCTTGTGTTGTGTCCTGTCACTGCTGGTGCTGCCAGTATGAAGTGCTTTCTCCCAGTATTGAGCTGTCTGGCTGTGCTGGGTGAGTGGCTGTGCTTATCAGTGCAGTGGATGTGAATGTAAAACCTGCTTTTGACTCCTGTAATTGCTGCATTTCTTTACCATTCACTCTAGACTTCAGGGGATGGTGGAGTATTGTTTGTGTTCAAGGAGGAACATTTGCTGACATTTAAGTGTCTGTCCTGGGACTTGGGGTGAGGTCCCTCATCTGCACATCCATGGTGTAGAACTGCATGTGGATTTTGAGCTAGCTTCCTGGAGTAGGATGGTCATGGCTGCTCCAGCATTTTCACTTTTGTGTTGGTCTGCATTCATTACTAATGGGAAGTGGCGGTGTAATTACTGCTCTGTTGGGAAAGTCTATTTGGTGATAGTGATTTTTTTTTGAAGGGAAGTTGGAAGTGAGTAGGAAGTGGGTTGAAGGGATGCTTCTTTAAGTAGTCTGTAGGCTAAGCGTTTGAGGATATTTGTCCTGTGTCTCCACACCAAGGAATCTCAGCACTGGTTCCTAGGAGGAGGAGTGATTGGAGAATTTGAAACTGCCTGGTAAGGAGTGTGCTAGGATTGGTTTTCGTGTTCTCAGAAGGTCTGAATACTTAGAGTGGAAGAAAGGAACTGTGGTCCCAAGTGGTGAGCCTGTGATCCACCCCCATGAAAAACATACCCCCACCAACATTTGTCCATGCTTTTCATGCCACTCAGCAAGACTGAAGTGTGGTGTCTTACAACATATGTTGGGTCTAGAATGAACTCACTGGCCAAGACCTGGTGCATTCTCTCCCTATCACCTCAGAACTCAAACATGGGCACACCACATGCCCTTCATGTGTGGTTCTGTTCTCTGCATTGAAAGTGGTTATCACTGCTGTCTGTGGCATTTGCATCTCCAGATCTAGGTGTTTTGCACTTACAGAATTTATTTGAAATCTTTTGGCATTGGAGTTTACTTCCCTGTGTTGTCTACACCTTTGTGAGAACTATGTGTTGGTTACTCTTGGGACATTTTGTGTTGAAGAGTTTCCAGACTCTTTGAGGACCACCACCATGCTGCAGACATGCACAGAGTGGAGCAGGATCTGCTGTATCTTAGTTGTGAGGTGGCCACAGAGACAGTCCAGCATAACCATCTGTCTGTGACCTGGCTCTGGCATAATGATGGCAAGGGACTGGTGGAGGATTTCCTGAGCCGGGACTTCATTCTGCACTCCAGCAGTGAACACAGGCAGAGACAGAGCCTAAGGGATGTGGAGCTTGACAAGCTGGGGAGGACCACCTGCCTCACCATTTTCCACTGCAGCCTCTGACCAGGGCAAGTTCTACTGCAAGGCCACTGAGTGGATCCAGGATCCTGATGAATCGAGGTATGCCATATGTGGGAAGCACTCTGAGGGTGCTGTGGTCAATGTCCAGCCCACTGGTCAGTTTCTCTGAGCCTCTTGTCTCTATTTTTTACCTGGTGGGAGGGATTGCCAGACACTGGTGGGTGTGGGGGCATCTTTGGTTTCTGTGTGAAGTGGGAGATGGTCTGGCCTGTAGCTGGAAGACACAAGGACATATAGGTCTCCTAAGACCTGACTCTCAGCGAGACACAGACAGATGCTGCCCAGACGGAATCCTGCCAGTTGTCCTGTTTTCTTTACCCACATACTATTATACATTTGTAAATAAGAAATTTATTTTAAAAATTGAGAAATATCACAGAACATTTTTGTACATCATGACTCTGCTCCTCCTGTTAGCCACCTTTGACACCTCTTTACTAGTATTGCCCTTCCTCAGTTGCCAGTCCAGCTTCATTCACAGAAAACATTGTGGTTATGAACCTTTCATTGGAGCTATAAAATTATGAACTATAGACATATTGGCTTATATTATTATTATTTTTATATTAATGTTTCTTTAATGGTATCTTACAGTTTCCAAACTGCATTATCACGTATTATCACTTATTGTCCAATCTGTGAGGTGATTGGGTAGTGGCATTTCCACTTCATAGGGGAGGACATGGAGTACAGATTACTTTGTGGAGGGACCCCAGGAAGAGGCCAAGGTGTGTTGATGAGGCCAGTTTAAGGAGCACTGTGTCCCACCATAGATGCTTTCTCAAGAAAGACCTGGGTAGGGCCCTTCCAGAAGTTGAGTGGTGTGTTGAGGACTGTGGCAACGTGATGGTGGCCTGGTGAGCTGCACTGATCTCTGCCTTCTCTTGGGGTCTACCTTGACCTCAAACTCCACTCCAGGCTCCAGAGCCTGCTAACTCCAGGTGGGGCCAATAGCTGTTGCAATGCCTCAGCTGGGCTGGGAGCCAGGTTCTCAGGTGGGCCACCAGTTCATTAAGGTGTCTGGAGTGGCCTGTGAGCCTTTCCTTGTGTTGACACTCACCTCTGCTGAGGACTTTGGTGAACCTGGAGAGGGAGTGGAAGTTTGTGGGTTACAAGAGGAGGTCCTGTTGTCAGGACCTTCTCTTGACCATTTGTCCTTTTTGCTGCAGTCAGTTGTCTTGGTCCTGTGTGGTTCCTCTGACATTCGAGAGCAGTGCTTCAGACTCACCGGATTGTACACTTCCTGGGCCTCATTTCAGAATCCTGCATGAGGGGACCCTGGGGAGTGCCCAGGGAAGCTGGTTTTCTGGTGCACTTTTCAGGTGATTCTTTCACTGTCTACTTTTGCAGGTCCAGCTCTAGAGGGAATACGGTGGAAGGGCTTCTCTGGACTTTTAGTGGATTTTTAGACTTTTACCAAGGGGTTGGGTTCCTAGATGTGCAGCACTTGATCCACTCTTAGGACCAATTTGTTTTTAGCCTCTTCTGGATTTTCTGAAATTACAAAGTGTGCCAGAGGGGCTTTATTTCCTATTTATTATTTCCCTTCCTAGACCATTTTAAGATCAGCTTAAAAAGCCTGGACCAGAGTTTAAATATTAATGCTTTTAAATTAGGTTGCATCAATTAATCTTACATTAATCATGCCAATTTGGAATTAGGACGTTTTGAATTCTTATACAACTGTATCTAGACTAAGCCAGCAAGGGGAAATTTTTAACAATAAAAGTCAGTGATTTCATTCTGTGTTACTTACTGTTCAGGCTCAGTGGTTGATGGCCAACTTTGCCCTTTACTTCATTTTTTTGAATGTGTGGATCAAGGCATAGGGGATGCAACATGACTAACAGTTAGTCTCTGTACTTAGGGTACTTATAGACTTAGGAACTAGTGGCCAAGGAGAAGGTGCTTAGTGCTTGATAGCGTTTGCAGAATGCTTTGAGAACACAGTAAATGCAAAGGTTCTTGCTGTTGTAATTTTCCCTGGGTGGAATATTTGTTAAGGAAAATTTAGGAAATTCATTAAGTTTGTGATTTGTTCATCTCAAGCTTGAGGAGATGAAAAGAGGAAAAGTATGTGGGCACAGAATTGTTTGTTGGCAAGTGGAGAAAAGTCATGCATGAGTAGACATTAAGTTCCTGGTATGAGTGGTGGGGGAAGAAAGGAAAGATAACCTGGATCCCTGAATGTTGTGGTTTGGAGTTGGACTTGGCTCTGGACCAAGTGTTTTCCAGCCTTTCTTCTGGGAAACTTAGTATCTCGTGGGAGGTGCCTGAGAAATTCTGCCTAGTACATGCATATATCCATACATATGTGTGTGCCTCCTGGGGCTCAGGGGAAGGTGTGAGGGAGCCTCAGTGTCCCCCTTACTTCAACCTTGTTTTCTATGTTGGATAGCAGAAGATTTTCTATGAAGGAAGGAGTTCCACTTCCCCTGCCGCCTCCTATTAAATTTGAAAGTTCCTGCTACAGGCAGCTGGGGGGTGGGATAGAGATTTTTAAGCAGGGAGTGACAGTCAGATAAGGGGTATGGAAGTAGAACTCTTGGGGGCCACTGGAAGATTAGTCACACAGGTTGGATCTGAAGTCAAGAAGCCTGGTAAAAAAGAGCACTTACAGCCAGGGCAGTGGCAGTGGCAGTGGCCTGGGAGAGTGGCTATGGCTACAGGCAGAAGGTTGGAGAGTTGATGGGAAGAGGAAGTCAGCTGGAGGGAGGCCTGGGGCTGGGCCTGGGGCTCCTGTGGTTCTTGGAACTATTGATATAGGAGGAGGAAGAGGTAGGAGAGGTAGAAAGAGGTAAAGAGGAAATGTGGTGTCAAAAGTCTCTTAGTGGTGGCACTGGTTGATTTTTGTTTTTGTAACTTTATTCAAGTAGTCCCTCCCCAGAACTCTTAGAGAGATGCTCAAAATGTCAAATGCCCAGTGTGTCATTGAACATGGGCATCTGAAGCTCAGTTAGAGGTCCAAGAAAAGTCCATGGGGCGACAGTAGAAACAGACTTAGGAGAGCTGCAGAAGGCGTCATCAGTGGGGACAGAGCATGTTCCCGGGAGAGAGAAGTTCAGAGTGTTCAGGCAAGCCAGAGGAGAAGCAAAGAGGAAGACATCTGGAACCCAATGGGCTCCAGGGCCTCCAGAGACTGAAGCATGCTTGAGAAGAGTTTTGCTTGGATGGAGTGGGATAAGGGGCACCATGGGTGCCATTGGCTAGGTCAGTTCCTTGTGGGAGAAGGGACAGAAGCCAAATTTAGTGAGCTAAGTAGTGAGCAGTACTAGAAAAGGCGTGAATCAGTTACTGTCCATTTAATTGACTAGGTATAACCAAAAGCAAATTGCTCTGCAGAAAGGGGGTGTTGTATATCTTCAACCTGGGAATGCGAGCATGTCCCTGATCCATGCAGGGATTCCTATGGGATACAAAGTCTTTGGCTGGCAAAATAAGAAAGCCACAGTTGGAAGCAGCTTGGCCCAGGGAAAATGGACATTTCTGAGGTCTAGGGCACCCTGACAATTCCACACTGGCATTTATTTGGAAGTAGTGTTATTTTATTTATTTATTTATTTATTTAGTGGTACCGGAGATTGAACTCAGGGGCACTCGACCACTGGGCCATATCACCAGCCCTTTGTTGTATTTTATTTAAAGACAGAGTCTCACTGAGTTGCTAAGTGCCTCACCATTGCTGAGGCTGGCTTTGAACTTGTGATCCTCCTGTTTCAGCCTCCCAAAGTGCTGGGATTACACAGGCGTGTGCCACTGCGCCCAGCTTAGTGTTATTTTTTTATTGTTGTTTTTTATTTTTCTTACACATTAATGTTGGGGACTGAATTGCTGTACTTTGTTTCCCAGAGGGATAATAACAGAGCAGATACCTTGGGCACAGTCCCACATGGGTGTGCTCACCCATCAGATGGTGACAGAGTAAAGGTCTACTTTCAGCCCACATCTTTTAGTACTGGTTTCTTGGGAAGGGGAAGTATTGCCAGGCGTTGGCACACTGGAAGTGAGCCCTGGAGTTGTCCAGTATAGTTTGCTCTGTCAGAAAGTTTGAATAAAGGCAGGAAGGAGTTAATTCACTGGATAGAAGGGATGTTTGGGGCAAGACACTGGCCCATATGTCAGGGAGGGGCTTGGAGAGCAGGTGGGTGTGGAGCTGAACTGGAGGAATATGGAAGTTGGTGGGTCATGATTCCTGTGTTTTTTCCTGGAGATAGGACTCTCCCCTGCTTAAAGAGGGCATGGGATCAGGGATGAATGAGTCAGGGTCCTGAAGAGACTTAGCGGTTAAGACTTGGAAATGCCATGTAGGGAGGGCACTTCCTGTTGAGGCTGTGAATTCTATGGGGAATCAAACAGTACCGTGATGGGATTTGCCCTTGGTGTTCTCTTTGAAGGAACAGAGCTAGAGACTGAAGAAGGGGGATTTGGGAAATGGTCACAGCTCCATACTTTTATTATATATGTTTTGTCATCAAAAGTATTTCTTGTGAGAATGTTGCTTTAAAGCACACAGAACCATGGTTGAAGACTAATGGCCCAATTATAATTATCAGCTTGTGCCCATAGTTTTCTGCCAGTAGGCAGTTGGTGCCTAAACTTTAAGGGCTGATAATTCCGTGACCAGTATAGAACCTCCTGTGTATAGGACATCACCACAGTAACTGGACAGTCTTCCCTGGCTCTTTCACACAGAGAGTTAGCAGAAGAAGCATCGCTTTAGTCACAGCTCCTGACGGCTTTCTATTCCCCACATACACCTCTTCCTTTTCTTTTCCATCCTCCTCTGTCCCATTCTTCCCCTCTTCCTCTTCTACCCTCCTCCCTTTATTTTTCTCCCTTTTTGCCCTCTCTACTGCCTGCCCTTCACCCTTCCATGGGGAGGGAATACTTGTATACCTAATTTAAACAATTAAGGTGTGAATTTTCCTTAGAGACTACAGAGTTCCAGTTTAACTATACCTAATATCTTAAGGTAAATCTACTTTAGAATCACGTTTTCTTGGGACCATTGAAACTAAAAAGTAGTTTTGGATGAGGAAATAGTTTGTCATGGATAAGTTGCAAGTGAACTATGTAATATGTTGACAAAGTGTAATTTTACTCATTCTTTGATCATCTGTAACTTTTCAACTTAAATGATGAGCTCTGTACCCAAAGCAAAATAATACTGTAGCATATAATGTGTTGACCTTGGTTTGTTTGCTTGCTTGTTAGTTTTCATGCGGCTCTGGGGATGGAACCCAGTGCTTTCCACAAGCTAGGCAAGCAGTGTATCATTGAGCTATCCCCTCAACCTTGCTGTTATCTTTGAGAAGTGAAGTCTTATTTGAATTTTTATTTCATATTAGGGTGCTAAAATCATACAGCACTGCCATGTGCTTACAGCTGCCTGAAAACTAAAATCCTCACTAAAACAATTCACAAATTTTTAAACTGTGTTCATATCACTTTAAATTTTACCTGACAATTTCATGTTACATCTGTAGATTTTCTTAATCAAAAATAAGTTGCTAATAAAAAGGGTAAATGTTTTCAATTATGATTCTTTGTTTAGATACCAGCTATTTATGACCATGTTAGAAGTATAGTTTGAATTTTTTTTCTTTTTTAGATGGTATTTCAATTTGTTACATATGAAATGCCACAACATCTATGTAGACAGATTTTCAAATTGAATCTATTGTAGTTTTCTTGCATGTTTAGTCAAGAAGATTAATTTTAGTTCATTTCTCTTCATGAACTATTTTCTCTCACTCTGCGTATTCATTTTAAATCAGGGATACATTTCTCTTTTAGAAGATAAATGAGAAAATAATGATTTCATTGTGTTCTCTATAACTGAGTGTAAGAAAGAACACCTGAAATTATTTGAAGATAAAACCTTTCTAAATTTCCCATGTGAATTTGGGGAGCAGATTTGCTGTTGAGTAAAAGGAAATGAAGATATTTTAAAGATAAGCTCCCAAGGGCTATATATTTGAAAACATGTGTACACCAATGTGTGATAGAAATGGGGTATTAAAATTTTTTTAAATTCAACTGTTTATATTTATCGTACACAAAAATCCTGTCTTTTGAAGTTGTAACTTTTTGCTACTAAATGCTTAACAGAAAAGTTAGATGATATTAGCTGACTCAGTGGGAGCACTTGTTATTGAAGTATGCTGTTTCTCTTCTGAACTGCTGCTTCTATTCACTAATAGAACTACTGTCTATGCAGAAAGTATGGAAAATATAGAAAAGCATACTACAAATTGAAAGTCCCATGTGACTTACATTGCTCAGAAATATTGTTAATGTTTTAATAGGTTTTCTCCCAAGATTTTGATGGGCATGTATATTAAAAAAAAAATAGCCAGCATGTACCCTTCTCCATATGGTGGGGATGATAGTATTGCCTTCCTTATCATATGATTAGGAGCATAAACTGAGAAAATTCCTGCAAGGCTACCGTAATATGAGGGTGATGGTGATCATGTTATCACTATGGTTATTTTAAAAGTTTTCATGTACTCTCATGAAACTAAGAGCTCTAAATATCCTTGAAAATATGACTTTGGGTGATTGTGTCACATCCTATCTTATATACTATATTTGAACCTTTCTCTTATGTTTTTATATTTTTCATGTTTAAAGAGAAAAAGTAATGCAATGTTTTTTCCATCCATGGATGATTTTTTAAATCAGAATAAAACATTCATACTTTAAGGAGCCCAGTGATTTTCATTTGCTGAAGTACCTGCTCTTGTCTCCTCACTGTCCTCCAGTTATGGAATACATGATTTCTATAATTTATTCTGAACTTTATTTGAAACTGCTAAGAACTGTCATTGCTTTAAGTGATTAGCCACAAGCTGTGAAATTGTTAACTTTGAAAGAACAAGGATTACCATTAATATGTTACAAGGAATAATGATTGAAATTATCATGAAAATATGCTTGTTGTCAGTCATCCTAGGATTCCCCTCCTCTCCCCTAATGTTTTTTACTGTGAAAGAGGCATGTTAAAAAGAACTTTTAGTTTCATCTTTGGATTTTTTCAATTGTTAGGATTTTATGTAAAATATCTATAAATATTCTAAACATGAAACTTTTCTTGACCAAGGGAGAAGTACATTAAAAGTAGAGAAGTCTGATTAAAGTTCATTATGGCATTAATTTAGAAAGTGTGGGAAACACAGGGAAAATATTGGTTTTAAATAATTAAAAATCTGAATTATCCATGCAGCTAGGTCTTCAGCCAGCACTTCATCATTAACATGTGACTTATGTTTTATTCCAGTTTGTCTGCATTGCCCAGCAAGATTGCTGTTGAGTCCTCAACCAAGCAGAAAAAAATATGCAAAAAGTTGAAGAGGAAGGAGAGATCCTTATGGCCAAAGAACACAGAGACCATGATGGAACTGGAACAAGGAAGGGTCACATTGTCATCAAGGTAAGACTGAGAACTGCCCTCCTTCTAATGGAAAGGGAGACCCAAGTAGTGTAAGTTATGGTAACTTAATATTTCTTTGTTTTTCCATTATCAAGCATCATACCTCTTAAATGTCATTATTTATAATAAAAAAAATGTTTACATGTCCTGATTAGTAGCAGTTTATTAATTGTCATCCTTATTATACTACTTGCTTGGTTTTATGTTGAAGGGTTGAAATCAAGGCACCATATAAATGTTATTTATTCAGGATCATGATTAAACCTTTTATTTGTTACAGGGCACCTCAGAAAAGTTAACAATGCACTTGGTGGAAGAGCATTCAGTAGCAGATCCAACCTTCATAGAAGACTTCCTGTTGACATGCTGGACTTTTCTTTCTAGTCCAATGGAAGTGGGCAAAAGTTATTGGAGTGGTTTAATGACCTGAGCCTCAGGGATAAGGTGGCAATACAGTTTATTTCAGCTCTTAACTATGTAGTACTTTATTAAATATAAGCTTAAAGATACATTTGTCACACCAGTTATTGTCCAAGTTAATGGAATATAAGAATATATTTCTAAGGAAATTCTTGTTATATATTTCAAAGTTTAGCCATAGAAATGTCTTTTTTTTTTTTTCTTTCTTTCAGTGAAAGGCCAATGAGTTGGTCACCCAGTGTTTATGTGGTGGGGATATGTCAAAATATAACCAAACATCCGGACACCAAGAGAGTCTGCATTTTCTACTCTGATAGATACTGTTATAGAAAGTTCAGTTTTTACATTCACTTGAGAGCAGCTTTACATTACAGCCATTAAGGCCTGAAGTCCCCACTAATAGAATTCTAAGCAGACCCTTTTCTGCAGCTCTAGAGAGTTTTCTTAAGGCCAGATTGAAGTCTTATCTCCTTTTTACAACCCAGTTTCTTAAATATATTTTAGACTTGATACTGTTTTCTTATCTAGTGTGTGTTTTTATTTTATTTTATTCTTTTAGTTTCTGACTTTGTATTAACCTATTTTGGCTTCATTGTATCTTTGCTTTTATTTTGACTTATTTCAAATATGTATTGAAAATAACATTAGATGATTTTAGAATACCTTCACAAATCCACAGTGTCCCTGGCTAAGCAACATATAGTCTGTATATGAAATAGATGTTATTCAGAAGATCATTTTATATGAATAAAATTCTTGTTGGAGGTTTTGTTGTTATTTGTTTATTTTTCCTTTTTCAGTATGTTTAGGCAAATTGAAAATTAGATATCTTCTTTGAAATTAATCTAATCACCTATGTTTATCATGCTAAAGAAGAAAGCTCAGTGAAACAAATTGCTTTTTCAGGTTATTTGGGTAGTATTATTGTGGGTGAATAATCACTTTAATGACTTTGAAGGAGATCTTGCAATGACATGGTTCCTAGATGAATTTGAAAATAATTTGGAAAGAGAGGTACTAGTTGTGACTTTTTTAAGATCAGCTTTCAGTTCATTTATTCCTCCTGTCTTAAATTGACACCACACTTTCTGAACCCTTATAGCAAATGGGTGGACATCTAAGGCTCTTAAATATTGCGTGTGCAGCCAAGGCTAAAAGAAGATTGATGACGTTAAGCAAACCAACCATGGAAGCGCCTCTGCATTTTATCTTACTTGGAGGCTCCGAGAAGGGATTTGGAATCTTTGTTGACAGTGCTGATTCAGGTAGCAAAGCAGCTGAAGTAGGCATGAAAAGGGGGGATCAGGGATGGTATTTCTCAGTCTGGATATAAGGGGGATTTTGGTATTTTTCATTCTTCAGTCAGTGATGTGCTGATTTTATAATTTCACTTTTAGATGCTACAAGTGAATGGTCAAAACATTGAAAATGTCCAGCTGTCAAAAGCCATGGAAATTCTTAGGAATAACACACATCTATCTATCACTGTGAAAACCAAATTATTTGGTAAGTATTTTTGCAGACTTTCATTTTTATCCTTTGTTTGTTATAAACATACGAATCATAATCATGAAAGAAGTAATTTGTATAAGTAACATTGTCACATAAGAACCAGAGTATTTGTAGTAAAATATGTAAATATTGAACCCATTTTCTAAGTATATAATTAGATCGAAATCAAAACCCACTGACTTGAGGACCAGAAAATTATTTTTTATTTTTATTTATTTATTTATTTTTTTGGGTACTGGGGATTGAACTCAGGGGCACTCAACCACTGGGCTACATCCCTAGCCCTTTTTTGTATTTTATTTAGAGACAGGGTCTCACTGAGTTTCTAAGTGCCTCACCATTGCTGAGGCTGGCTTTGAACTTGCGATGCTCCTGCCTCAGCCTCCCAAGTGCTGGGATTACAGGCGTGGGCCACAGCACCTGGCTCAAAGTTAAGTTTTTTAAAATGCTGTCTAGTGTTTGCTATTTATAAATTCTGAATATTAAGGGGTGAGTTCCTTCATGGTTATACTTAATACTTAACATTAATATATACTATTAATATATTACTTAATATAATACTATAGTACTATTATGGTAGGTACTAGACTTTAAAAATATGTGTATATATAATACACATTTGTGCTTATAATCATAAACATTAAATCTGAACAGATTTTCTCATGCATGAAGTAATTTTGAATAGTAAGCAACTTACAACATGTAATTTTTGGCCAATGTGCTAAAAGATGACATTTTAGTAGAGGATGACTCATTGCTATTTAAGTTCAAGGTAAATTGAATTCATTTACATCTTCATAAAATATAAACTCCTTTGTCTTATCCTTCAAGTTAACCAGGGTCACTCTGCATACAAATACACTGGCTGAGAGTCCATGCTCCAGTCAGAAAGCTGGACATGAATCCTAGCTCCCATTCAATGGCCACATGACTTGAGCAAGTTACTTAACTTCTCTAAGCTTTTGATTTCCTTCTCTGTTAAACCAAAGATACTGATAGTATCTGAAAGTTAAATGAGAAAATGTGCCAAAATACTTAGCACAGTGCCTGACACATAATAACCACTCAGTAGCATAAACATAACTCCTCTGTGGAGAAATCCAATCAACACTGAGCACAGGGATTGAAACTTTGAAATTCCTAAACCAGAAGCAGCTGGGCTCTGGGTCCCATCATTCTTATGGTTACTTAAAATAAGCTAGTTTGGATAAATATCACTAAGAATCATTATACTTGTTGAACATTTCTCTCACAAGCCACTTATGTGGGTGCCTAAAAGGCTTGGCTTGTCCTTTCAGGCACAAAATATTCCCTAGCAATAATAACAGTTTTGAAAAATCTGACAAGTGTTGTGAACCCTTCACAGAAATCTAAACATATGAAAAATGCCGCCCCATATTCCACAGTTTCCAATCATCTGAAGCCCTATTACATATGGACATCCTAGAGAAATTATTCTCCTTATAATCAGTTATGTAGATTTGTTATAGAAAATAACATAAAGGAAACGGAAAAGCATATAGGATAAGAAACAACTTATTGATTTGTCATATGTATTTCCTTCCAGACTGCGATTGATTCAAATACTAATTTAAGAAACTTTAGAGAATATGATAAACATGAAGCTATGGAATACTGTATCAGAAATAATTTAGAATATTATTCAAAAGACAGAATGGGTATGAGTGCATATAAGGAAGAAAATAATCCATTTCTGGTTAAAGATAAAGTGTGAAATACATACTGCCTGTTTAGTTGGTATAACCAGGCCTTTTGGCCCACCCTGCCCCATAGTTTTTTTTTTACTGGTGCATTATAAGTATACATAATGGTGGGGAATTTTTTGGCTTTTTTTGGAAAATAAATAACTTCAAATAGATTTTGATAGGCTTGAAGGCTAGGTGTAACCACATTTTAGTAAGAATATTAATTCTTACTAAAATTCTTTATTTAACATAAAAATTAACCCAGATTCTTTTTCTTTGTTGCAAAATGTGGTGCTCTACAGTATAACAATTTAAATATTATCTTGAGCTGATTTCTATTATTCTAAGAGAATTCCCCCCCCCATAGATCTGTGTAAACAAAAGCAAAATAAAAATGCACACAAAACTAGTTAAAATTTATTTTTTTCTTGTAAGCTACCTGGTACCGAAAACCGGGAGGAAATCTCTCGGAGGCAGAGTAGAGCTTTTACTACTTTTACTTCTACTTTCTTAGAGCTTAGAGAGGGAAAGAAAGATTTTTAGAGAGAAAGATTAAAGCGAGCTTTTCTTCTTGTCTTCTTAGCTTAGAGTCTTAGAGAGAAAGAAAGATAGAGCTTAGCTTAGAGAAAGATTAGAGCTTCTTTCTTCTCTCTTCTTTCTTCCTTCTTCTTTCTTCTACTTTCTTAGAGCTTAGAGAGGGAAAGAAAGATTTTTAGAGAGAAAGATTAAAGCGAGCTTTTCTTCTTGTCTTCTTAGCTTAGAGTCTTAGAGAGAAAGAAAGATAGAGCTTAGCTTAGAGAAAGATTAGAGCTTCTTTCTTCTCTCTTCTTTCTTCCTTCTTCTTTCTTCCTCAGGAGCCTTGGCCTAACTCTGACCAGTCATTACTTCTTCTATCTGGTTTCTCTTCTGTCTTCTATCTGGTTTCTCTTATGTAACCGCTCTGCCTACGTTCTGGCCGCTCTGATTCTTCTGACCGACCGAGTGACTGCCCGGCTGACTGAATTCTCCGTTCTCCTAACTCGGAGCGCTTTCACCCGGTTATATACCTTCAGGTTTGCGGGTGCCTACAGGTGCGTCACATACATATCAGGTGGAACTTATGGCTTCCAGCTAGCTACAACAGCCCTTCCTAATTAGGGCTCCTTCATTTTCTAGAGAGAGTACAATTCTGAGAGGAATTAATTTTCAGGGCATACGAAAAAAAGTGTATTGACTTCTAATACATCATTTTCATGTGATACTGGCATCTTAGGTGTTCTCGACATAAAACTTAGAAAAAAATTTTGGCTTTATTAGAAACATTTAGAAGAAAATTGTCTTTTTTTAATCAAGAAAGTAAAAATCCTCAAAAGCAATAAAATTAATCTAAACTACATTTTATGAAGAAAATGGATTTTTTAAAAGAAAGCCAAGATATATTATTTATCAAATATCTCCTGGAATAATAATTTGAAAGCATTTTGGGCTCTTCACTATGCTGTAAGCATCTACAGCAGATCCAACAGCAATATTTAAAGAATTTTACATAATTTAGGATTTAACTTCCTTTTTAAAACTGATGTATTTATTGAACACCACTGTAAAGATATGGCCTTAAGCCTCACATACTTTATAAAGATTACATACTCCAAGTATTTAAAATTTCATATTTTAACTTATATAATACTATACTCTTAGTAATACAATGTGCTTATTTTGTTCATAGTCAAGCCAATACAGTAATATCAGGTATAATACATAAAATCTAATCCATTAAGTCTTACCAATTTATGACCTGATGAGACACTTTTTTTTTTTTTTTTGGACTTAGAAGCTTGTATTTCCAAATTAAAGCCATAAAATTACACTAGCATACAAAGAAAATACCACATACGAATGCCAAGTCAAGATAATTTGCAATGAAAACAAAAAATAATCTTTTAACATTCAAATAGCCCTAAAATGGATACAAGATCTCATAAATGAATTTTTCAAAGTTTACATGTTGTGGGTGTATTTAAGACATCCATTTATAGACTTGGAAATGACTCATTTTTTTTTTTTTTAATATGGGGTTTGGGTTAGCAATAGCTTTTAGGCCCCTTAAAATATGTGCAAGAATGCTTTAAGGTTTTCTTCATTCTGGAAGCTTGAAGAACTGTGTAAAGAAAACTTAACAAGTTATACTTAGTAAGAATTAAAAAAAATTTCTGGCAGAAAATGAAATTATAAAGTAAAATCAGCCCTTTGCCATGTATAGTTACACCAAAAAGTTACATCATCAACCTGTAAACATTTGTTAGTTTCATATTTTTAATTATTTATATTAACTAACTTAAATTATTACAATTAGAATAGGACTCAAGAATAGGACAGAGCATCAAGAGTTCTACTAAAAATAGTTGGTTAAAATTAAATGTTCTATTTTAGTTAACATTATCATACCAAGGTTAACTTCTAAGTTGTATAAAGGTTCTGTGATTATGTAAGATTTTAACATAAGATTAATATAAAGAGCTCTTATACTACTTTTTTGCAACTCTTGTAAATCTAAAATTATCTCAAAATAAGAAGTTACAAAAGAAAGCTCAACATTACTTCCTTTATATTAGCAAACGTGCTAGGCATTAAAAATGGCATTTCAAGTTTCCCATGTTGAAGTCAGTTACCAAGTTTTTCATACACCCAGCTTCTGACTGCTTTGCTATATTAATTACTTTGAATGCAAAGAAAGACTTAAAATAGTTTTAGAGAAATGACTCAGTAAATTAACAAGCATTTTTTATTAAATTTTTTGAAAAATGGAGAGAGTAAAACTTACTCTACCTAACTATAACTGTGTCCCTTTATGAGTCTAATGTAAATATCACTTATATTTGTACCTGGGCAACACATTTAAAGGTTCTTAGGAATAAAAATCAAAATAAAACAGTCACTAATGTAACTAGACTACATAGTTGTATCAAAAAAGAAAACAAACAAAAAAAAAAACAGTGCTTTAATTAAGTCCGAGATTAGAATATCTCACTTGCTTTAAATATTTAAATCCTAAAAGATGAAGACATTTTGCAGGAGAAAACAGCCTCAAGAAGGAAACATTACAAAAATTACTTTGAATCAAATTTACCAATCAACCGCTTTCTCCAAACAAGATCCCATGTCTCAAAAGAACACAGGTTTCTAAATTCCAGAAAGACAGTTGTCGAAACGTTTAATAATTCTCTCTGTACTAACAATTCTTCATCTGGATCAAACTCTTACTGCCCAAAAGTTCTTGCCATTTATTTTAATGTCAACAAAGCCTGGGTGGCCGGACTTTGTGAACTGTGACAGAGCTAGATATTTATATATCTAATAGTTATTTGCTAAGAGTAAGAATGATATATGCAAACCCCTTTTGAACTAAAAGAGTACTTCTGCAAACTCTTCTTTGCAAGAGTTCTATTAACTCAGAATATACTCAAAGGGTTGGGAAACCCTTTTGACTTTCATTTCTAATCTGCATAAACCTAATTAATAACCAAATTTATTAAGTTATGCCAGTTTGAACCATATAACATTTCTTAAAATTTCCTTCTTGAGCTCTGTATTACCTCCATAATCAATCTATTCACTAATGATCTAATAAGCATAAATAATCAAATCATGTATTACATATATTTAATACCAATAAAATACAATATATAATCTACATTGTATCACTAAAATTGTCAAGCTCTACTTGAAAGCCTTAAAAAATGACTTTGGAAGAATTAGGATATTTTATTTAACATGTAATAGATAGTTGGCATAAAGCAAAGTTTATGTATTTAGTTTTCTCATACTCTATTGTATTTCCACAAACCTTTAAGATATTTTTCCATTGGTAAGGCCAGATATAGATGATTTCTTTTTATAGGTAATTTAAGATTTTAAGAGGGTTTAGATTGAAAATTAGGTACCATTTAGTCATAACACCATATAAAGACCTCTGATCACGAAAAAGATTTTTTTAACATTATTGCTTAAGTGTCACAAAAATGGTAAATTTTAACCAAATTGATAGCAGTCTTGTTTCCTATATTCTTAAGTCATACTGTTTGGCAAGTAATATAAGTAATGATGTAATTTTAAAATTAAATTGACTGTGAACAAATTCTAATTTGTTAGTCAGTGCATATATTTTGCCCCTAATTTACCTAGTATATTCCTCCTGGAGAAACTGAATGTCCCACATGAAGAAAAACAACAACAACAATGCAGAGCTTCATTTCTTCCTTGAAGATATTCAAGTATTATAGGAACAAAAAGTCCATAAAGAAAAACAAAAAAAGGGAATCTGGTTAAAAATTTGACATTTTCATCTTGCTTTACTAATTATGGGATAACATAAGTATAAAACACAAATGTCCCTTATTATTTCTTTGTTTAACATAATAATAAAACACTAAGAAATACTGCAATTACACTCGAGCTATTTTCCAGCTTCTTCAAGTAAGGGACACAACTATGGTTCTACCAATGAGGAGAAATGAATAATCAATCTTATGGAACACAAAAAGATAAATTGACTTTGGCTTTTAAAAACAAAAACCTAATGTGACCCTGAAATGCCTGATTCAACAACAAAAAATTACAGCAGCAAGCCACCACTTCACCACACATTCAGAATTCTGAAATAGGCAACAGCCCTCCCCCCGACCTCAATCTGTAATATCTTCTTTTTGTTCTTGTTTTTCCTGCTTTTTGCTTGTAGGTAGTTCAAGACTTGCCCACTGCATAGGTTCAGCTTTTCTCATGGTGATCTCAATCTTTGTTGCAGTCATAGTTACATAGCTTCGTTTTACATCAATCACACCCCATAATTTGACATTTTGATGAAATTCTTTCTCCCCTTCAAATACGATGTGCACATTTAACAATGTACTATTAGCTTCTACTCGACTAAGTTCTGGAAGTGAATTTTTAGCATATACTGAAATGGTGACTTCACCCCCAGTCTGATGCCAGTCATGTCTACATGGAACAACTTTTTTCCCAGCATCCTTTTTAGTCTACACGTGTTTCCCTGTTGTACAGCCTTCTTGGGCTAAGAATGTGTTAAAATCAGAGGTTTTCCTTCTACAACAGCTCCAATATTTCATCCCCTCATGGAAAATAGGTACTCCAGAGTGATATACACAGACTTCTTCTAGACTCTGTAGACCCTGATATGTCTTTGAGCACCCTCCATTTTTACAAGAGGTCCCAATCTTAATTTCATCACTGTCATCTTCTTTCTTATCTTCTTCATTCCCAGATGATAGTTTAAGTTTATCAAGTGCTTGTTTTAGGGAGGCAGATATTTTTAATTCCAAATTTGTCATTGTTTCATCTGGGCTTGGCCTTTTTATTTCTTCTACTGGTTTAGGGGCTTGAATTATGTGCTCCTGAAATTTGGGTTTCAATTCAGATAGTTCTTTCTTTTCAGTAGTCTTGACTTCAGGCTTGACTGGCTCAGGTGGCTTCTCACTATTATGTCTACCTTTTGTACAGCCCACAATGCTTAAGAAATCAGAAAAATTGGTTGTTCTTCTTTTACAGCAAGTCCAACCCTTTAATGCATCATGAAAGACTGGAACACCTGGGTGATATGTGCAAGCATCATCGGAATTGTTCTCGGGATCTAAGCACTGGCCGCAGCCCCAATTGTAACACAGTAGGGCCATCTTCTCCTCCCACCGTTACAGGCAAGGCCCAAACACCGGGAACCGCAAGACGGTGTGACTATCTCTGCAGTAGCAAGCGCCGGCCTGAGGCTTAGGGCGGCTGCCGGCTTCCGGAAACCTGATGAGACACTCTTGTGGACAACATTCAGTCCTTAGAAGCTAGAATAACCCTCCAACCATGTGAGGGCATCACAACTTTTAAACTTTCAACTTTTGATCATTATTATGTCACATTCCTCCTCCGATGCTAAATTCTAAAAAAAATTCTAGCAAAGAGTTTAAGTAAATAAGTGCTTTAATAAAATAGCCTTTAAAAATCTTTTATAGCAAAATTTTATGTTTTACCATGATTACACGACTGATATTTTGTACTTAATATTTTAAATGTAAAATAATTTCATATTTGATTTGGTTACTTTGAACTTCAAATTTCAGCATGGACTTTCAAGGCCATCAGGAATACTTGTTAGTGAAGAGTCGAGTAGAAATGGAACCAAATAAAGGTTTAAGATCATGATCCAGAAATTATTATACCACATAACCTGATGCAGACAGTTTTGCAGCCCTATAGAATGGCATTTGAGATCTATTGTTGGGTCCACATTCATAGAGGAGATTTTGGAATTAGAGCTGGATCAGTTATGATATATATGGATCATTTAAATGCTTACAATAGTATTTGATTTTTATTCTTAAATCTGAATCTGTCTCCACTACCCAATTATTAAAATAGGCAACATGTTAGTAAGAATAAATTTGTATGTACTTTATGTCATAGACATAATAATGTATTCTACTCAGTAGTGGTCCTGAGTATGGGCAATGGAGAACTGGGGATAGGAAAATTTAATAATGAGAAATACTACCTTGTTAAGAATATCATCCTAAATTTATTAAGTTTTAACCAGAAAGTTTTCAACTGGGCATCTGTTTTAATCTCTGAAAAGTAATATCATTAAAAACACTGTCTGATATGAACACACATTTACATTTTTAGTTGCCAGAAATTCACGGAAAAGGCAACCCATATTTGTGGGCATATTTTACCTAAATTAGCCACCTAAATAAAATTACATATAATGGGGCAACGGAGAAAGGGGAAGGAAAGAGGCCATTATTGAGGAAGATCAGTATGTACAAAGCTACAGAACACTCCAAGAGTACTATAAAGGAAACTCCACAGCTAGCTCAAGATAGACTTGACCCACACGTATGATGGATTCGGTCATGCTGTTGCAGACCTGAACTTCTAAGAGAACTCTTTTGTAACACTTGGTTATTTACAAATATGATCTTTACAAATGTAATCTCACAACACATTTGACTTCAACAAAATCATACAAACACATTTTGTCTTTTTTCAAAGCACAGTTTCATAATGAAATCACCTGGTGAAGGCAAAAATCCATATTTATGAGGATAAACAACAGTTTAAAGTTCTGGTCATTTCATTAACATTTTACCAAATATTTTAAGAAAGATTTTATGTAGCTCTTACTTCCTCTCAACCAAAATATTACCCAAAGCTTTTTTTAAATGTTTATTTTTGATGTTTTATTATTTGTGGGACAAATTCCATGAGAAGATCCGGTATGCAGTCACATTTAGTAAAATCAGTGCTTCATGAAATGTGTCTCAGTAATGCTGGTCATTTTCTTATGTGCAAGGGTTTGATGAACTGGTAATTTAAAGGGCAGAATGTTTGACCCTCTGTTAAAGGGCCTGCCAATAAACATGCATTGTTATCATAAATGCTTGGAAAGCTGTTGGAAGACAGAATTAAACCAGAATGAAAGCATTCAGTTATTTTACTATGAAGTTTATAGAAGAAAATGTAAAGACATGTGCATTATACAAACATGGCTTATGAGCTCTCTACATTTAAAAAGATACAAAATTTTATGTCAAAATTTTCCTGAATATTTATTATTAAAATTAGTTGTCACTAAATACAGGGGTCATATTTAAATTCCAAATTGAAGAAAATACTTATTAAGAATCTGAGATGAAACTGGGTAACAGAAGTGTTTATAAATGAAAAGAATCAGATATTCTTTAAAACTTAAAAGTGGAATTCTTCCTAAAAATGAATATTTACTTAGAAAGTTATATACAAATCATAATCTTGAATCTCTGACAACATTGCTATCAAAAACAAATCCTGGACATTTTCTATAACTAATTATTGTTTCCTTCTTTTTCCACTTTTGAGGAAGAAAAATCCCATTTAATTGACAATGTGCCACTAAAGGTTCTTATAGTCGAGCAAGAACTAGGCTTATGTTTGTCATCACTTAGCTCACTTTCTTTCATGGAAAATCTATATTAATAGAAAAAATAGTGAGCAGGAGGGCGAAAAAGATGAATGATTTGAAATTTCCAAGTAATTATCTGAAAAGTGAGTGATATGCAAAATCAAACTGCTAAGAGTTCCTAAAAGTACTTTTTTGTTGTTGCTTTTGGGGTGCCATACTGGGGATTTAACCAAAGGCATCATACACATTGGGTAGGCATTCTACCAGAATGTGTTTAGCTTGGTTGAATATAAGATTTCACTTTCAAGTGTAAACCACATTTCTTTAAAAATATTCTAAAAATTCTCTAACACTATCTATTAATATTTTGCAACATTTTCACCCTGTTGTTCAAGAAAGTTCACTACACTATTTTGGGGGGAAGGGGAAGCCTAACCATAGTAAATGCTTGCTCTTGAAGGTGGAGAGAGGGTAAAAGTGTGGCACTTTCTGTATGCCCCAAATAAATTAAACATAGTTGTGGGCTGGGTTTGTGGCTCAGCGGCAGAGCGCTTGACTCGCACGTGCGCGGCCCGGGTTCAATCCTCAGCACCACGTAAAGATAAATGCATTGCATTGTGTACAACTAAAATAAATAAATAAATAATTTTAAAAAAGAACATAGTTGTTCCATAGATTATGTATTGGGAAATCACTATCGAAGAAATATCAAAGATAAAGCTTATTTAAAGCAATCAATCCAAATGTACATGATAGAATAGCAACACTGGAAGGAAAGTTATACTCCATGAAGTTAACATATAAAAAGACACACAACTACAAGAAAGTGCATGTTATCTGTGGGTGAGCCAAGATCTAATTTAAGAGACAACTATTAGCTATACTAAAAAAAAAAAAAAATGCATCTTTTCTTGGTGTGTGTGGTGATGGATATCAAACCAGGGCTTTGGGTATGCTAGGCAAGGGCTGTCTCACTGAGCTATACCCCCTGGTCTGTGTGTGCACATGCATCCAGAGTGTTAGGCTGGATATCAAATGCACCTACTGGTGGAAGATATGCAAAATAAAATTTCATTAAGCTCTAAGGTTACTGTTATTTTTTAACAGTTCATGTTTATTCACAAATGAATTATACTGCTGGTCCTTTCAAAAGTAGTAGAAACATATATAAAATATATACATATTTCTCAAGTATATGCACTTAGGACCTGCATACTTTGTTAACAAAAAGCTGTTTACTTGATTCAGAGCTTATTGGTAATAGACAACATAAAGGAAAAGAAATGTTAAAAAAAATTAAGACAACATCACACATCATGCTTTTGAGAGATGATATCTAATTTTCTTGAGACAAAGTATGTTATGACCATCCTAGAAATATATTTAGCAACATTTTCTGGACTTGGCAATATGGAAAGTAGAAACAGCTGCTGCAAATAAACAGAAATTTTGTGATGGCCAAGGATTAACAATCACTGTGAGCAGAACAAGGATCAGTTACAACACTTTTCCTTCTTTCCTTGTTCCTTTTCCAATAGTGTATAAAACTAGGGGGAATATACCATTTTTATTACTAGTTGTACATATAGAAAGATTTTTTTGGCTTCCAGGACAAGTTCTATTTATACTCCTATATGTATGTGTGTATGTGTACATGGAGAACAGCTTACATACATACATACTGTGAACACTACCATTAGCCTTGACACCGAAGCTGGAATAAAAAAATCCTCAGTCTGTGAACTTTAGTAACTGTGAACAGATGACAGTCACACTGCCTGAACATATTTTGTAACATCCTTAGGACACCACTATTTCTGGCCCAAATATCACAAATTAAAAACTGAAAAATATAAGAGCATCTCCTAAATCTTTTAGTATTTGTAATCAAGGACCTTCAAACATTGAAAGTAATCAAGAGATAAACTGGCATTGAAAATGCTCTTTCTTGAAAATATTTAGCATTGGGTCCACATTCTAAATTCTTATCATTTAAATTTATTTCTAGGGGCTGGGGTTGTGGCTCAGTGGTAGAGCATTCACCTAGCACGTGCATGGCCTGGGTTCGATCCTCAGCACCACATAAAAATGAAGGCATTGTGTACAACTAAATAAATAAATATTTTTTAAAAAGTTTATTTCTGTCCAATATAAAAAACATAGTTTAGAAGTAGTCAAGTAAAGCCTAAACACAGAAACTAATTTCTAATTTAAAAGCTCTATACCATCATAAAAGTCTAAGATATTCCCTAATTTGAGTCATTTGGGATATTAGTAGGAGCATGAGCATGCATATACCCACAAAGAAGTGAGCTATACCAGAAAATGAGGCATTTTTCTTCTTAACTGCCTGACACGCCATATCTTAATGAAAACAAAAATTTTGCCACCTTCTCAACTGATCTAAATTTCACCTTGAAAATAACTGTAATGACCACTCTCTCAGAGTACGTCAGAGTAACTCAGGTTGAGAAATTTATTAAATAATGAAGGCGGTAAGCAAATACATAGAAGCATGTAATGATGGGTACACAGTAAAGGAACAATTTCTCACTGTCAATTCTGAAGTCTAATAATGGGCTGGAAGTCCACGTCAGTGTGTTGGTGTACCAGTTCATTTAGTTACAGAAAAACTAAGAGAAGAAATGTCAAGGAACCATGTAATACCGCTTCAAATAGTGAGGTAAGATCTCATTATTTGCGAGGTAAGAACTATGGTTAACAATCTGACAGCAGACAAGCCATTAAACATAAGTATCTATTAAACTAATAGGATAGGACAGAATATAAATAATAGATAATAATTTGTAAACCCAAGTAATGAGGTAAGAATTTCTTCTATTTACACTTCTTTTTCCAATTCAAGATAATTAAAATACCAACTTAATACATATGCATAAAAATCACTGTACAGGAAATAAAAGTACATGTGTCCCTCTTGCTAAGGGACACATCCATTTTATCATCTGCATACTGTCCTTCTCTGATCTTTTTCCCTAAAATTTGAGAAATAATAGACCTTTCCTTATAAAACTTCCCTAATCCTAGCAGTTGTTACTTCTGGATTTCAGGCAGTACTCACTTGCCTTCCAATCCCCTAATAATACAACCTAACATGGCAGATACATTTTCTTTTCTAGTATTTTATCCAGAACAGTAGAACTGTCTTTTTTTTTTTTGGTCAATATTTAACCTTCCAATAATCCTACAAGAGAGAACAGAAGTGAAGTAACTGTAAAACAGGACTTCATAATTAAATATAGTTTAATTATAAAGGATCATAGGGTCCTGTACTGGCTTTTGGATCAGGTACAAATAGTTATAAACATTTTGGGGACAAGTGTTAAAAAACTGAATAGAAATTGCATATTCACCTTATACAACAACATACTAATGTCAAATGTCCTGAGTTTGGTAATTATTCTGTTGACATGTAAGAGGATGATCTTCTTAGGAAACATGTAAAGTATTTGAGGTCAAATGATTATGATATCTGCAACTTACTCTTTGTTTTTTTTCTATTTTTTTAGGGTACTGGGTATTGAACTCAGGAGCACTCAACCACTGAGCCACATCTCCAGCCCTAATTTGTATTTCATTAGAGACAGGGTCTCACTGAGTTGCTTAGCACCTTGCTAAATTGCTAAGACTGGTTTTCAAATCTTGATCCTCCTGCTTCGGCCTTCTGAGCTCCTGGGATTACAGGAGTGTGCCACCATGCCTGGCCTGCAACTTAACTCTTAAGTGATTTCTAAAATATTAGGATGGCAAAGCAAATATAATAAAATGCTAATAATGAATCTTGGTATGAAGACTATTGAATTTGTTTTATTCTTACATTTTTTTCTGAAAGTCTACAATTATTTAAAAATAAAGATTCAAAATATTTTCCCTTCTTTGGCTAGAAAACATATTTCCAGGGTGTTTATATCTCTAAAATCACTTATCCTCTTTGATAGATAGCTTACCCTCCCCCGCCCTCAGAGTTTTCCACACCCTAAGAGGAGCAACCTTGTTTCAAGATGTTCCAGACAGGATGTTCCTTCCCCAGGCAGAATGTTTCTTTTCCCCAGGCAAGAGCCAATAGGCTTAAAGGGCACCCTGTTCTAGCCAATGGTGTTTGGGGTTGCTCTAGTGCACCCCCCACCAGAAATCCCTATATAAGGCCCTGTCTGAGAGACTCAGACAGAGAGAGAGAGACACACGGATACCAACATCGGATCGTCGCTGCTGAGAGGAGGAAGACAGATACATCGGCTCATCACTGCAGAGAGGAGGAAGCCACTGCAACAGCTCCAGACCCATCGCCTCCAGCTCGACGGCAGCTGCCCCAGCCAGCAGCTCCAGACCCATCGCCTCCAGCCGACGGCAGCTAACCCAGCTGACAGCTCCAGACCGACCACCTTCAGCCCAATGGCCGCTCCCAGCTGACAGCTCCAGTCTCCAGCCAGACAGCAGCTGCTTTAGCCGACAGCTCCAGAGATCCCAGCCGGTGCAACCAAGCACCCACCTTCTGTCCAGAGCTTGCACACTCCCCTCTCCCTGACTCCCTTCTCCCACTAGAGCTTGCACACTCCCTTCTCCCTGACTCCCCTCTCCTACCTCTTCGACCTTCGAGCAGAGCACCTCTTCTCCGGTTTTTGCTACCGGCTACGAAGGCTGTTGAATAAATCTTTTGGCTGCACGGCTATACCCGGTGTGATGCTTTGCCCTTCACTCTTCAGACTGGATCCTGTTCTCTGAACACCAGTGCTGTTGCTCACAGTCCTGGCTTGACCTCTTACCCTACTTTCTTCCTTGGCAATCTTGGTCTTTACTAAAGCTTGAACTCTAAAAAATAAATAACAAAGTAAAACAAAAGATTCTTCAATTTCTTCTAATCTTAATTTCTCCACCCAGCTGTGTGTACCCTGCATATTTCCACCAGCCCATCAATTCATCCATAAGATAGTTAAATACAAAAACCGTATCACTTTCTTCTTTCCAAACTAATTCCTTCACTAATACTTCCTACTAGTACCAGAATTCCCCAGTTAGGGTTTTTGACATTTTGAAGTCAAGTTTGTGTGCTTCCCTATAGTATTCAAGCAGCTGTAAAACCTTGTAATTCCTACCCTCTGGTAATTATTCCTTCTTCATTCGGGTACTTTCTAGTATTGTTAGTCTCTATCCAATTCAGCTTCTTTTCTCTGCTGTCTTTAAATATATTAGGCAACAATCAAATTGAACTATTCTTATTTATCCCACACATATCCTGTCCTTTCACAGTGGTTCAGTATTTCCTTTAATTGGACTGCTCCCTTTTCCCCAGTTCTACAAGACCAAATTCTACCCACCTTTAAGTTTCCAATTAAAAAGTCACCTTCTAAAGAAGCTTTGACCAATCCCTCCAGCTGTGCTTGAAAGACAAAATGCTTGAATTTATAAGACAGATCACTTTTAATCATGTGATAATGTGTCTGCCCATCTTTTTCCATATTAGACCAAGCTGATCAAGGTCAGTACTGAGTTTTCCCAATCTTGTTCTCTTCCAGTATTTACTTATAGGAATCAATAAACTTTTGCTGAGTCAAATAATTGCAAATTTCTCTTGATATTCTCCCTTAGCTTCATTCTGTACTACTACGGAAAAGTGAAATTTTAAGACTTTAGTCTTCTGGTTAGGAAAGGTGATCTCTCAGAGGACACTTACAATGGCAACAGGAAAATCTTTTCAGTGTCAAGTGTCTATAATTTGGGACAAGTATTTATTGCCAGAGATGACAGTTGTTCTTTGGTGTCTGCAGGGAATTGGTTCTGGGACCTCAGATGCTCAAGTTCCTATGTCAAATGGAGCAGTATTTGCATATAATCTATATACATTCTCCTGTATACTTTAAATCATCTTTACATTACTAATAATACCTAATGCAATGTAAATACTATGGAAATAGTTCTTATACTCCACTGTTCAGTGGATAATGACAGAGAAGTCTGTACATATTCAGTACAGATGCAATTAAAATTTTTTTCTGAGGTAGGCTGAATTCAAGGATGAAGAACCTGTAAATACAGATGGCTGACTACCATCTAATACTTTACTGAAATTTGCAGGAAGATTTGTTTTCAGAACACTGCAGCATGGTTTTCAGTTTTATGTAGTCTTCTTTCATCTTTCACTAAATGCCCCCAAACCTGCATTCACTATCTCTACACATAACTACTTCCTTTCTACATACTGTTCTTATTTTTATATAATAAGAATTTGACTTATATCTTGAAAGCATCACGTTGATAACCATGCACATGGCTTTTAAATATTTGGAAGACCTGTTTTTATGGTCCTATGACCATGAACTGGACTAATGTCCATGCATGTAAGGTTCATGATTTTTGAATGAAATTAACTTTCTTAAATTCCTAAGTCAGTTTATAACACATGAGCACCTCCCCCGCCCCCAAGTTACTTTCCCAAAGCCTGGCACCACAGAATGAAGAACTCTGCAGTATTTAAGATGCTGCTGCTCTACTTATGTGTGGGGGCTTCATTTACTACCACAGTCTATGGCGATTCTCATTCCCAATAAGCTTACTGTCATGTCTGAGGGACATTCCATTGGTTTCCCTATTCAGGACCACCACTTACTACCTCTGACATGGGATTCTTTCTTAATGAGGCACAGAATTTTGCTAGCCTTCCATTTCTTAAGCAAATACTCAGCTCTTTAAGATTTGCTGATAAACAGGGCCAACAATGACAAAAGAGAAGTAAAGGAGCTTAATTCCAATAATTACCTTTTTTCTTTCTTATTTAGAACTATGTCGGGGAATAAAGCTCAATGGAGTAGGCATTTTAAAGGTAATTGAATCTAAACTTCAAAAGTCAACATTTCCTGATTAACACACATGAAGACAGATTTATTATTTCTAGTGAGGGCAAAACTATTTCCCAGGAGCCCCATTTACTTTCTTTAAGTAAGCTCAAGCCTACTTATTAATATAACACTTTCCTGGCTATCCAAGTGGAGAATAAAGAAAGTAGCTTCTCTAGTTTTTATTATTTTTTTAAATTTCAAACATATGCCTCTAGTTAGCTCTGTATTTAGATTTACTAGCCTACAGAAATGTAATATAATGTCATTATCTTGTCCTGTTTTGGTTTACCAACACTGCCTAAATTACATTGATATTTTATGCCTGTTTCTTGTTAATACTATAAAATTTAGTCAACAACACATCTGTACATATTTTTTACTCTACCTACTTACTCAACCTAGATTTCAACTTGCCTGAATTTCCATATTAAGTTCTTTCAATTTCTCAATTTCTATACTTGCCTTAGACCGTTGAATAAACACCATCATTCAATAGTAACATTATTACTTGCACGCTTTAATGTCATCTGAACATTTTATAAGTACATCTTTAAGTTTTTATCTGGGATCCAAGAATGAACTTTGGAGAGAATATTTATAGCTTTCATCTGATCCTCAAAATATTACTGACTACCTGCTTGTCCTACCTTGGCTCACCCCTTACATAAAAACCACAGACTAAGCTAGCAATAAAACATTTGTATGATACAAAGAAGTCCTGAGAGCATAGCAACTGTAGTAAGTACTGAAAGAAAACCTGGAAATTTGGAAGTATCCTTAGTTAACTGAATCTCCACACCAATTAAGACCAACTTGGTACAATGGATATATGTTTATTAGGGGAATCTGAGTGAACAGTATACAGGAACTCTTAGCACTATTTTTTCAACTTTAAATCTCAAATTATATCAAAATAATAAATTGGGGGCTGGGGAAGGAGAAAGGATCAAAAGGAGGGAGGGAAGGACACTAAAGGGTCATTGAAAACCTGTCCTTTAATCGTTGGTTTCTTGGAGCATCCTCTACAAGAGGTCCTTAAGTGGAACAGGCTGAAATGTAGATAAATTATTAAGTACTAAAAACAAACTATCAGGGACTGTACTTGTGGTGCTACAACATGGTTCATTCAGTTCTATATGCTTAAGGTACTTACACATAGTTATTGGGAGAGAACATTTAGCCAGTACCAATATCTAACAAATATCCCACTATACAGATGAATCTCAAACATAATACTAGGCACTAACATAGCTTGGAAGTATGCAGGGGTCCGTGGTGGACTCCACAAGAGGTGCAATGTAGCACAATCTATAGGGGGGCTGCCAAAGTGGGTTGTCAGCCAGGGGGTGCAATGCCAGCACTCAACCTAGCATGAAGTAAAGGAGTCAGCAGTGGTGGAAGAAATCACACACAGACAACGAGTTAGGCTGCTGAATCTTCTCTCTTTATTTTCACTTTGTTGTAGGTATTTAAGCATAATTTATGGCAGTACAGATTGTTTATACTTTCTTTTGTGATTTCATCACAGACATGACTTAATTTATAGATTACATTTTAGACATATTAAATTTCTTATTTTATATATTTCAAGGTTTTGAGGTCACTTACACCTTTTCAAGGCCCCGTACATGACTGTCTGGACATATTATAATTTTGTCATTTTTTTATCTAATTAGTTTGGGTGAAAAATTATTTCTCACAGATTCCCTGAAACTGTTTTTCTCTGCACACCATTCAGGCTGTCTGATAAAAGTTATCTTTTTCTGTCTGGGATTCCAAAGCACTATTGTTTTTCTCTTATAGCAGTTGTTTATAAAACCTAGAAACAGGGAAAGGGGGGGGGAAGCTGAATGTTAATTCTAAAGGACTTTTTACTCTAAGGAATTTATATCTACTCTAAAAGTAAGAGAAATCTATTTTTAATCACAAAGAGACTCTTAAAGCTTATTAACTAGGAACTAAGTACTCATAGAAAAAGGTTTGTGTTACTTTTTTATGTTTGTTATGTCTTTTAAGTTAAATTCAAGAAAAGATAAATGTACAGAGCTAGTCTGGATCTAAATAATTGAAATAGCCATACCTGGTGGCCATATATGTGAATAAAGAACTGAACAGCAAGTAAATAGGAGAACCTAAGCAGTCTAAGTTAACTCTTTCAGCACCATGATATCTTTCGTGAAAAAAGAGAGGGTTTTATCAACACTTTCTGTTGATAGGTTATAGGGAAACATAGGGAACATGAACAGATTACATTGGAGTAACAGCCATTAGCCTATCCTTGTGGTGGTTTGATTTTTCGTCATGTCAGGGCAACACCCCTGGGCTAGGCCAAGTCCATATATCAGGAAGTCAGAGAGTTATGTTTTTGGCTGACATGTTCTCAATGTCCCCCAACATTTTTTTTCCCCTTTTCTGTTAATGGGAGTCCACCCTATTTGAGAGTGTGCCTGTCTTAGTTTGTCTCCTCTGGCTACCACCCTAGCACTTCAGGTGGACTTACACAAGGCCAGCAAGCCGCAGTGGCCGAGAGAAAGACATGGGACAGAACAGTTGCCTTTGGGAAGGCTTCCTTTGGATGATTTAGACTTCCATATCCTGTCAAGGACCGTGGCCAAATTCTTAGGGCTCCCAATCATCATTGCTGAGGGCAGCATATTGTTGGCAGACCACCATAAGTTGTATTGATTTTGCCCTGTCCTTAAGGAAGATGCCACTAAGATGCTATAGAAGATGCCACAACAGAAATACACTAATTATATAGCATATCGAAAGTTAGGATAGGGAGAAGGTGACTAGAAGTGGGTATGAAGAGGCCATGAAGGAGGTTTATGATATCCTGATCTCGCTGCTGGTTATATAGGTGTTTTCAGTTATTACTGAATATTCAAAAAATCAGATTACTCAAGTTGTGAAACATGTTCTATTATATAAGATAACAAGTATTGGTTAATAATAGACCCAAATTTCTTAGAGGATGAACAGAACAAAATATAATTATTTTATAAAGTACCCATGGTATTGATATAAAAACATCTTAGTGATAATTTACTTCTAGATTCAAAAATGAAATCTCACAGTGTACAAAGAAAAGAAGTAATGGAAATGTTTTCTAACACAAATACTTGGGTTAAGAACACCCTGTTAGCCGGGCGTGGTGGCGCACGCCTGTAATCCCAGCACTTTGGGAGGCTGAGGCAGGAGGATCACAAGTTCAAAGCCAGCCTCAGCAATGGGGAGGCACTTAGCAACTCAGTGAGACCCTGTCTCTAAAATAAAAAATACAAAAAAAAGGGCTGGGGATGTGGCCCAGTGGCCGAGTGCCCCTGAGTTCAATCCCAGTACCAAAAAAAAAAAAAAACAAACAAACAAACAAACAAACAAACAAAAAAAAAACACCCCTTTTTTTTTAGCCAGTAATTTAAAAACTAGATGTAATTAGATGTAAGTGAATAATCTAAATATTTTAACAAAAACCATCAAATGTTTATTAAAAGACTTTCCATAAACTTATTTAAGACATTCATTTTAATAACTCAGGTCTCCTACTCTCCAATAATTTCTCTTTAAATTGTGGTGCAACCATAAGAAAGGACCAGCAGACTCAAGGGATGGTGCAGGAGCCCTGTTTGGGGAAATGGCTAAGATTGCTGTTGACTACGGGCTTTGGACATGTTTGGGCATTGGCGCCTTCCGTAGTCTCACGGGACTTGGCCCAGGATTTTGTGAGACTTGGCTGGAGATCTCAAGGGACTTGAGCGAGATTGTTGAGGAGGTCTGCGCCATTTTTGGAGGTTAGAGAAGCGTGGACGGCATGTCGGGGTGTAGTTAGAGCCAGAGAGAAAAGTTATCAGAATAAAGAGCTGTTTGTTTCCAGTTCGTCTCTAAACTTCTTCCCGCGGCTTCTTTGCTCCAAGCGGCCATCGCTTCAGGCGACGACAGGATGGTGCACCTAGCAACTGCTCCTCTTGCTTGTTAACTACATTTGCACAATTTCTTCATGAAGATGAAAACACTGCAAATGCTTATCAATGACATTAAATTCAACCATATTTCTTCCTTTAAAGTTTCTTCTCTCTAGTACTCCTTTAGCCTCACTGACCTGCTATTTGAGAGAGGGTAAAACTGTTTGCTTTTATAGACAAAAACCTCCTAATGAGAGCCTGATTCTCAGTGACTAGCAGGATAGGTTTCTGAATTAATTCTGCAGATTTAAGAGAGCTAAGAATTAATTGTGAAAAGTTTTTTAAAAAGTCATATTTTACAGTTACTGCTCTGAAATGCTAACACACAAGAACATCTCTAAAAAATTGACTTTGTAATGAGGTAATTTCCTAGAAAGCTAACTATGTAGCTACATTATTCACTTTAATAAGCAGGCATTTCTAAATAGGGTTGGATTATTTTTGAGCTATCTGTATTGACTGTCCTTGTATTTGAAGATGGTTACACTGATTGATTCTCTGAGTATTTTGCAACAGACAAGTAGGGAAGACAGAAACTATGATGGCACATATGGAGAGATGGAAAAGGCAGCTTGAGAAGAGCTTCAAAATTAGTACAATTTAGGAAACCACTGGGTATCCAAGGAGGGAATATCAAAATACAGGAAGAGGCAGCTGGGTTGTTGAACAGCTTCTCAACGTGTTAATTTAAATAGGAAAGGAAACAAAGGACCATTAGGGAACTTTAAGGCATTATGAGAAAAATACATTACTCATATTTTGGTTAAAAAGAGACTCAGCCACAGCCGGGTGCAGTGGTGCACGCCTGTAATCCCAGCACTTTGGGAGGCTGAGACTGGAGGATCGCGAATTCAAAGCCAGCCTCAGCAATGGTGAGGCACTTAGCAACTCAGTGAGACACTGTCTCTAAATAAAATACAAAAAAGGGCTGGGGATGTGGCCCAATGGTCGAGTGCCCCTGAGTTCAATCCCCGGTACCACAAAAAAAAAAAAAAAAAAAAAAAAAAAAAAAAAAAAAAAGAGAGAGACTAGCCAAACTCAAAGAATCCCTGAGTGAGGTGGGGGTGGGGTGTAGGGAGGGGTAGTGAACAAAAGTACCAGTCTTTCAAGTTAAGACAAAAGTGGGCATCTTCTCATATCTAGAGCATGTTTAATGAAAAGTGGCATAGATTTAAAGGCTGCCCCTATTGAAAAGCATTCCAAGATCTCATAAATTGAAGCCTGAAATATAATATCTGGCAACACTGACAGGCAAATTTGTGCCTCAAAATACGTAGATTATGTAGTAGATAACGTAAACTCCTGAATGGTTCTAGCAACCATAGTTTTTCTCAATTGAGTATTTAATAAGCTAGCTGAAAAATTAAAAGGAAGCCATTAGTCAATTTCCATTGGGTTGAGCTTGTCAACTTGGTATCAATGGGCCAATTTATAGTGAAGAATGGCTGATCTAAAGATCTAGAATGTAAGTGCTGATTATATTTTGGCATTAACATAGACAAGTAGCCATTAACTTCTTTGGCTTTGGATAACAGGCTTGAAGAAGAGAAAATATTTTTAACTCATGAAAAACTACAGATAAAGCAACTTGCCTCATTTCTGACCCCATAAAATTTCTGGTATCTATAAAACAAAAATAGATAAGGAGTATTTAGCTGTAATAACAAATGAGCAGTCAACTTCTTTGTTGTTTTACAATGAAACAAAGGAAGCCTTTTAATATTAGATCAGAATTATACATAATAAAGCTCAAATCTTTCTATGACATTTTGAGAAAATAATGTAGGTATTCACGCTGCTATGGCAGCTTGTCAAAATTAGATATTTAAAATAAAATGTAGTTTAAAACTTACTACGTTTCAAAGCAGAGTGCTATTTTCCTTTTTCTTCAGACGAAGCGTAGATGCATCCTAAAGTATTCATACCAGGCTACATCTGGTAAGCTATTTGAATGATTAAACCTTCATGCTTGTTTCATGCCATAATTTACATTTACATATTAATTTATACTGCTATAGCAGAAGTACTTAAAACCTAATTTTATAAACTTGGTGCTACAAATTTTAAAAAGTTCAAAAAGTGACTGTTTAAAAACACTTTTGGTGAAGTGTTTTTGTGTTGAGGAATACACCATCTAAAGGTACTTTGTTTGAGAATACCTTTAGAGTATAAACACACACACACAAATCAAGCCTGAGGATTAAAAGAAAGTTTTACTGAGCTGGGTGTGGTGGTGCACGCCTGTAATCCCAGCACTTTGGGAGGCTGAGGCAGGAGGATCGCAAGTTCAAAGCCAGCCTCAGCAATGGTGAGGCACTTAGAAATTCAGTGAGACCCTGTCTCTAACAAAATACAAAAAAAGGGCTGGGGATGTGGCCCAGTGGTCGAGTACCCCTGAGTTCAATCCCCGGTAGCAAAAAAAAAAAAAAAAAAAAAAAAAAAAAAAAAAAAAAAAGGTTTTACTGTTTTTAGGCAATGTAGACCATGTCTTAATATGATATGTACATGCACTTAGCAATACTCTTTTCTAATGAGATGGAATTGAGTCCATAAGTGTTACCCAAAACTATACCAAAAGACACAAATGCATTGCCAGGCAGAGTTAAAAGAATCTATCAAGCTTTGTGTGAATTTTGAAAACACTGCTTGTGCTCAATTTTTGTTAATTAAACATAGAATGATGTAGTGCTAATAAATATTCAGCAAAATAACTGAACAGAGCATACACTACTTAAAATATGTGCTAAGATAAACCAAAGTATCTTTTCTTAAAAATGAACTCTGAGATTATTCTATACTTTCTAATGTTGAAAGGAAAATCTGTACATTTCTGTGAGAAAACAAACTATTTTGGGGCTTAGCAAATCAGTAATGTATATCTAATGGACTCCATCAAACCAACTTGGATATTTAAATGTCTCATCAAAAATTAAACAATGACTACTCTGATACCTTGATCTTGTCTTTCCTCCAATTTTAAAATTTAAAATAATATTTTGTTTTACATTATCATAGCTTTTACATAGAAACTATATAGAATAGCACAAAATTAAACTAATTATATTATAGAATATGTTTTTGTATTAAAATAAATGGTTATTTCATATAATGTTCACACACAGAATATATAAATACTTAAAAAAATAAATATACTTAAAGTGCATAAAATTCAGTGGGAAAAAAAGCATGTTTTTAAAAAAATATAGCCTGTCCTTTTGGTTTATTTTGCTGCTTTGTACCATGTGATTTTTTTCCCCTTAAAATAGCAAAGATCAGTTTTATGCAAAGCAAATCATGCATACATTTTTGCATGTATGCATGCCATATGTAAGTACTCATACCTATCCCAGAGGCTCTTTTTAAAATATTTTTTTAATTTTTTTTTAAATTTAAAAAAAATTAAATTGTTTTTAAATTTTTAAAATCTTTTAAAATTGTTTTTAAATTATATTATATATTTATTTATATTTATATACATATATATATTATTTTTGTACTAGGGATTGAACTCAGGGGCACTGGGCCATTGACCACATCACTGGCCCTTTTTTGTATTTTATTAGAGACAGGGTCTCACTGAGTTGCTCAGTGCCTTGCCATTGCTGAGGCTGGCTTTGAACTTGTGATCCTCCCGCCTCAGCCTCCTGAGTGCTGGGATTACAGGCGTGCACCACTGCGGCCAGCCCAGAGCCTCTTTGATTCCTGAAACGTGTTCAAATGGAATGCTTGGTAGAACGCAGTTGAAAGATTCCTGCGAGATCTGAGAATCAAAAGTGAAAATGAGGTTGAGAATATACAGTAAAATCACTACTTAAAAAAGAAGGAAAATTTTAGATTTCTAATACAGTGTAACTGCTTTATTGAAAAAAAAAAAAAAAAAACATATAAAGTTGCTTAAAACACTTTGAAAGAAATTAAAAACTAGACAAAATCCAATAGACCCCAACAATAATTCAGGATCACTTTTCTAAAAGGGGTAATAGATAAAACATTAAATGTTAGCATCCAGTTGTGACACTGTGTTTACATATGAATGTGACTAGTCTATAGCCCATCATTTACCTTATAAGTATCTACTGGTTTAGCCATTTAACAAAGCTATTCTTTGTTCATGTAAAATGTTAAGTTATACCTTTCTTAGAATATGCTGAAGTGGGAAGGGTTTGAGAATGAACAAGAGTCCTTTCCTGGGTTGGACTAAACACATTTCCACCTTCAGAGTGCACATATTTATGTATGTTTTTTTCTCTGTGTTGGTGCAAAAACTCATTGTTGCAATGGCAGCTTTCTAACTTGCATTAGTACAATGCCCCCTTTAAAGGTGAAAGCTTATTTACAGTAATTATCATTCACTTTTACCATTTGCTAGGTACACATGCCCTGGGGCTAACAGCACAGAATCCTAACTGATGGCTCATCTGGGAAAGCAAGTCCCAGGATGTATGATTCTCCTTATGTTTCAGGACTAGTTTCTGAGGGAACAAAACCTTTGACAAACCTGCTTCCTAACAGTTCTCCCTCCTCTTCAACATGGTTCTAGTCTCCCTAACCACCAACTTGTACTTTACTGGAGCTAAGAAATGATAACAAATATCATTTTAAAAATTCTTGATCCATGCAGCAGCAGGAGAACAGCAGCAGCTAACAATGTAAATGTTCACTGCATAACAGACCCTATTCTGTTTTTAGCTCAACTTTTGCAACAGCTCTACCTGAGAGGTCTAAGACTTATATATTCCTATCTCACAGATCAGAAAATTGGATCCAACAGGAGTAATTTGCTTGATGCCACAGACCTAGAAAGGCAATCTGGTTCCAGAGTTTATGTTCTTAAACCACTAAGTTAAACATGTAGCAGCCTTAAATTTTGAATTCTTTAGATCTCTCTGTTAATAGCCTTGCAGGATGATTGAAGAATTGAGATGATACCTAAATCTCCTGGAACACACTCAGTGTTCAACAGCTACCATTCTATTTACAAAATGAACTTCAGACACAAATGTAATTCTGAGGCACTAACAATGCACATTTAGAAAGTCTGAAAAATTACTGGTACAGTTAGAAAACTACTAAGGTCTACTGCAAGAGTACTCAAGTATCAGTGATCATCAAGACAACGCACAACAGAACTCTGATTTCCAAACTCAGATTAAGATTCATTAAGTTGTGTAATGTAACTGTACTTAGAAATCAGTCTGCCAAATCAAATGGAAACCAGCTGAACCAACTGGAAACTCAACCGTCTTTTTTTTTTTTTTCTTTTGTTTTTTAAATGAGGCCTGTGTAGGACCATATAGAAACTAGTTTGATGTCCTCACAGGTCTGTTTAGAGACTCCAAGTTTAGAGAGAATGACTCAAAGAGTTAGGTAGCAAATATTTTCCTTCTAAGTAAACAGAAGTTATTCTCCAAGTCTGGAATTAAAAATTGATAAATAAGAACATTAAAGATAGTTAAATATGAGGATGACATTAAAAAATAAACTTCAGATTTTGGCCAATTCATATGCCAAATAAATTGGTTTCAAATGAAGTCATATGACTTAAATTACAAAATTCTAGCATCTCTTAGCATAACAATAAAATGTTTCTAATTTAAATGTAAAGTGAAAAATAGAACATATCTACAGGGCAAAGAAAATATGAAATGAAATACAATGAATGAACCTGTCTTTAAAATATGTTGAGAACATACGTAGACTGCAAAAGCTGACAATTAACACTTTTTCTATATACATTCAAAATGAGGAAGGTATTTGGAGCTATACAATCTATACCACAGAAAAATTTAAATAGCCTAGATTCTTAAGATAAAAAATTTAGAGTGCCTAATCATGAGACATGAGATTTTGAAGTGGGATGTAGTTAAGTGGTGAGTGTTTGTCTAATATGCACAATTCCAGCAGGCATTGGATTTGAACCCCAGCACTGAAAAGAAAACAAAAAGTTTTTCGGTTGTTGTTCCTGGAATAATTCAAGTAAAATGTTAACCATAAACTGAGCACCACCTCCCCCCCACACACACCCTTTATAAAAGCTAGTAGCGACACTTTAGTCTCAAAATATTGATTAACAGGCATAGATAAAAGATTTCAAGTCTGTGAGACCTAGCTCATGAAGAAATCTAAGGGATCAGAGAGAAAAAGGGCCATTTTGTAAATACTAACAGGCCTGATCATCAGACTTCTGTTTTGAAATGGCATAAAAACTGAAGGGGATTAGGAGTCCAAGGAAAACTGTTAATAGGATCATTTCATGGTTACAGTCTATGAAACCTGAAAACATCAAAAGGTAACTGAAATGTAAAAAATTATTGGAAAGAAATATTGAATTTTATGCAGTTTTGGTCACAAATTGTCTTCTGCCCAAGAAATAAAATTTGAAACCAGTTTCCTAACATGTTACTTACTTCACATCCATATAATCTACCATTCTAAATACAGAAGCACCCAAGCAATTCTTAGGATGACTGAGGTGTTTCAACCACCTAAATGAAAACATTGTTTTCCTATATGGAGCCAGTTTTCAAAATCATTGAACAAAATACATTCCTTCTTCCCTGACTTTATATACTAAATGGTCTATCAAGACTATTCAAAGTACATGAAAATAGGGCATCAGAAAATGACACAAAGCAAGGTACTCTAGCAAGACACTATCTTTGTCAGATAACTATGACAGGGAGGAAAAATATAGATGTACCTCACACTGCAGAACAAAGCTACAAAAGTTGATGAAGCTTTAAAGGGTATGTGAGTCCTGAACTCAGTGAACATTTTCTTTTTCTTTTCTATTTTTAAATTTCATGTTTTATTTGTAGATGGACACAACGTCTTTATTTTTATGTGGTGCTGAGGATCGAACCCAGTGCCTCGCATGTATGAGGCAAAGGGCTCTACCACTGAGCTACAGCCCCAGCCTCTCAGTGAACATTCTCTTTCATTTATGTCAAAATTCAACTTCAGAGACTCTCTGAATAGAAACCAGGAAAATAAAATAAGGAGACAATCAACAAGGGCCACTTAAGTATTACTATCTAGTACCAAAAATGGTTAAACACATCCTTTAGATAAAGGGTTATAATACAACACATCAGTGGCTACAGTAACTTTCCCTTTCTCCCATATCTCATCATCTGCCAAGTAATAAAAGCAAAAACGTCCAACTCTGGAAACATACAAGAGCACTAGCATGGGGGTTGAAGATCTAAGTAGGAGACCACACTTTGTCACTTAATAGCTATGTGCTTCAAATGTCCAAGAGCCTCAGTTTTTCTAATCTGTTAGAAAAAGAAAAGAAAAGAAAAAAAGGAAGAAAGCACTTCTTTATAGGTTACTGAAAAAAAATCAAATAATATTATATATACAGAGAGTCAGACACTATTAAGCTTGATTTGTGTTTAATATAGGGCTATAGTTTCTAAGGTATGCTGTATAAAAAACAACTTTTGGTAGAGTATCTTAACATATACCAAATGTTTCATCTCCATCAAGGTAATACTGAGGCAAACAATAGTTAAATTTAGTACTAGGTGTATCAAACTATGTAACACATTCCACTGAGTATTTTAATTTGGGGGACTCAGTGCATCTCCATATACTCCCAAAACACAACTCTGTTACAAGATTTTAATTTAAAATACAATAGTACTGAAAGGAGTATTGAAATGTCTCCAAAATAAGTATTACTTGAACAAGAAAAGCTTCAAGAAACACATTTAATTGCAAGCACAGCTTATAAAATTTTAAATTTATCAAGATATTTAAGCCTTTCACTTTGGTTCATGTCAAATTAATCACATCCTTTTCCAAAATGACAAAATCTTACTCTTCCGTGTCGTTACACAAGCTGCCTTTTCCCTCATCTTGGAAAATTATCCCTTTCTCTTATCAGCGACCTAATCTGAATGACCCTTTTAAGATTTCAAGAGTGAGCCTCAGAGCATGCACATGAAATGGTTTGACTCTCAGAACACAAACTGTCAGAAGAACAGAGATGGCAGAGAGCTTTCAATTTTTCCTCTGTATATTTTGAATTTTGATTATATAAATATATACTTATACAAAAAATAACTTTTAAACAGAAGTTTTTCTAATACCTTGTAATCTCCAAATCATTTGATGTTCCAAACTGTTTCCATTAGCACCTTACATTTAGAGCCTACAATGTATATCAAAGTATATATCTGATAATCATTTTCATATAGCCTGAGATCTTGGAGAGCAGTAGAGTCGTTTTTTAAATCTCAGTGCTTACTACTTAGAAAATACAATGAAAGATTGACATATTGTTACTTTAATGTTTACTTGGACATTCAATCTGTTGAATGAATATTTGCAAACTTCATTTACTATCACACAATGGTCTAGTGACAAAAAATGCTTAAAACAAGAGAAAAGTTTAAACTAGCAGATCTCTCATGAAGCTTATCTTGTTAACTCAATAGGGCTAGAAGGAATCTTAAAATCTAAGCCCTAAATTCTAGATTTACCAATGAGAAAAACTGAGAGAAGTTAAAGAACTTGACCAAAGAAACAGCAAACTTGTGGCAGAGCCAAGTTTAGAACACAATTTGCTGCCCGATGTAGTGGCAAATGTCTGGAATCTCAGCAACTCAGGACGCTGAGGCAGAAAGATCACAAGTTCAAGGTCAGCCTCAGCAACTTAGCAAGACCTTGTCTCAAAATAAAAAGTGAAAAGGACTTGAGATATAGCTCTGTGGTCAAGTGTCTCTGGGTTCAATCCCCATACCAAAGAGAGGGGGATGGGGGGAGAGAGGGAGGGAAAGAACAAGAACAAACACCCCACTTTGTTATATTTCTTACTACCTCATGGCCTTATTGACCTAAAACATCTCCTTTTCTCTGACTACATCCATAACATATAATTACACTTGCAGAATAAAAATAAAAATCAACGACTACCGGTATTATTTGTAGCATGTCAAAAGGTGATTTGGGACAGATAGTACTTTGGATGTGGAAACATTCACATTTCTGTGATGAACATTTACCATACATATTGTCTTATATTATTATTAACTTATTACTGCAAACATTATTTAATACTTTAAACCCTCCAAAATGGGTATTATCCTCATGTTTCATTCAGGGCAACAAGAGACAGGGCAAAGCAACTAGTTTAAAGTTAAGTACCTCAAATATGCAGCACAGTGGATTTCAGTCCAGCTACATCTGATTCCACTGTCTGTCTATAATGGTCACTCACATGGTATGTTTAAAACACAATTAAATTGATTTTGTCTGATCAAGAGCCCTTTCCTTTTCTCTGTTGTTTTCAAAGGGTAAGTCATACAAAGGATCTGTTTTATTTGGGTTTAACATATGAAATCAAAACTGCTTGGTAAAACTGAATTCTAATTCTATTTTAGAAACTAGTGAGTGAAGGAGCCCTAATTGGGAAGGGCTGTTGTAGCTAGCTGGAAGCCATGGGTTCCACCTGATATGTATGTGACGCACCTGTAGGCACCCGCAAACCTGAAGGTATATAACCGGGTGAAAGCGGTCCGAGTTAGGAGAACGGAGAATTCAGTCAGCCGGGCAGTCACTCGGTCGGTCAGAAGAATCAGAGTGGCCAGAACATAGGCAGAGCGGTTACAGAAGAGAAACCAGATAGAAGAAGTAATGACTGGTCAGAGTTAGGCCGAGACTCCTGAGGAAGACAGAAGACAGAAGAAAGAAGAAGGAAGAAAGAAGAGAGAAGAAAGAAGCTCTAATCTTTCTCTAAGCTAAGCTCTATCTTTCTAACTCTAACTCTAAGCTCTAAGCTAAGCTCTATCTTTCTAACTCTAACTCTAAGCTAAGAAGACAAGAAGAAAAGCTCGCTTTAATCTTTCTCTCTAAAAATCTTTCTTTCCCTCTCTAAGCTCTAAGAAAGTAGAAGTAAAAGTAGTAAAAGCTTAACTCTGCCTCCGAGAGTTTTTCCTCCCGGTTTTCAGTACCAGGAAGCTTACAAGTGAGCTTTAAATTTGTGTTGGAAATCCTTTATTCACAGATTAAACAATTTACTTGTGTAATAATGAAGCTGGATAATCTGAAACATTAAAATAACATTTGCAAACACACTAGTATTGCTTACAATGATTGACACAATTATCACAAAATTTATCTTTGGCAAAGCAATATTTGTTAGCCAAATTTTAGTGAAAGCTTATGGGATAGGAAATTATAAGTGATTTAATGTTCACACTTCACTTGTCCTGCCTACTCTGATAGCAGGTGTGTGTTCTGGGCAACCACTAATAGAATTACTATCTCAAATCACCTGTGGAATTTTCACTTAACCATCCTATTATACACATACAACTTAAAGAATGAGAGCTCTTTTTTAATTTCTTCAAACAATAATTGGTATAAGTACAAAGAAGTAAAGATGATACACTTAAGTCTAATTTCAGATTTTAAATTTGAGAGGTTCAGAGCAGTGTACGTGATACTGAATTTACTTGACTGAAAAGTAGAAATTCTGCCAATATTTTTAAAGACAAACCAGCTAACTAATATACCTTAAACATTACCAGAAAAGTTCAAAGTGCACACATTAAAGTATATTTATTAGTGTCATGGAATGATGCAAACTGGATTCTGTTCCTAAAATCTTTATGCGACAAACCCAATTTTGGCCCTGAACAATGTCAGATAAAATAGTCTCAATATTTGTTATGTTCCTTGTCTTTAAGAATTGCTGTGGGAAAGACATCAAATCGATGATTCAGGTATCATTGTGGATACAGTAATTAGCATTATGCCACCAAAAAAAATAGTAGCCTCAAATCACAAGTCACTGGTTGAGTATAAAGAAAACCTACAAACTCAAAGGATTTAACTCCAATTTAGGAATGTTGCTGCACATACCCTATAAATACCCTAAAAAACTCCTAAAATTTCTTACTGGGAAATGTGTTCTTCCCATTCATTAAGTAATTACTTAGGGAACATCATTCAGGCAACATTTAATCAGAAAAAAATTAAATTGCTATTCCTTACTACTAACAAGGGTTCCTATTCCTTCTAAAACCATGTCCCATGTTACTCTGCTATAGTTCCTTCCATCTTGGTTATCTGCTGTCACTTTACACTTCCCAGCCCCCAACTCCTTATCATTTTAGGAAAGGAAAGTCAAAATTCTTTTACACTCACCTGTTGTTCAATAAATTAATTTTGATTTATCATTTGATTGGTGGGGCTGCTGCTCATTACTGGAGGATCTGAGAGCATGATTGCTTCCACTCTTCTGTGCAGAGAAAGATAAACTCCACTTGAAATTAGAAAGTATCAGACCCATAAATCCAGAATCATGCCATTTCCAAATTAGTGCTATCAGAACCTTCAAGAATAAATATCAGGGAATACATACATACCCCTACTACCAGTCCTATATAAAATGACTCCTTATAAAGGCGATTTAGTTCAGATTTATGATCTCATACCTCTCTTCCTCTACAGAGAAAAAAAAAAAAAACACAAGTATTTCTAGAATAGTTGTAATCTATATTATTCCCACACCAATAAGCCCTAATGTTTTCTGAAAACATTAACCAACATTTGGCCTATTATTAATTAGTACAAAAAATTTTAAACAATATATGTCACTATGAATATAAAGGCCACACTCTTACTGATATAGAAGTTTCAGGTACTCTGGAAATCATCCGGCCTTTCTGGAAATCTATAATTTTCTTTACTTCAAGTCATGTTTATGACTAAAATATATGTTAATAATTAGGCACTTCTGATGAATACAACAATAAATATCATTTTTATACTAAACAATGTCACAAATGCATATAATCAGATATGCATAGAATTTTACACTTGGATTACTCACTCTTTGGTAAAAATGCCCTCTCAAAGGCTTATGTAGACATAAGATGACATCTAATATGTGATTGATACGTCAACTGAAAAGTTGGAGGAGAAAAACTCCTCTACAATTCAATATATAAAGAAATGTAAAGCTCCGTGTGGTGGCACAAGCCTGTAATCCCAACTAACCTGGAGGCTGAAGCGGGAGACTCTCAAGTTTGAGGCCAGCCTGGGCAATTTAGGGAGACCCTGTCTCAAAATAAACAATAAAAAGTGGTGGGAACATACACATGCTTAGCATGTGCAAGGCCCTGGGTTTAATCCCCAGTACTGCAAAAAGTCTCATGTTTAAAATGGGACTACACACATATCAAAACCCCTGCACTAGATTAACTGCTGCAACTGATAAGAACGTATGGTAGTATCTGTAGTTCAAACATGGTGTCTGTGAATGTGATTCTTGAGATGACCAACTTTTAACACCATAAGGACAAACAAATGCATCTTTGAGGTCATACCCTAAAGAATACATTTCAGAGTCTCAGAGATCTGTCAACAGATCTCTCTGCTTCAGGCCATAAAATCATATTAAAGTGTTGAGGGGTATAATTACATATTTACAAACTAAGAAAAGTGTGATACATTTTTTCATTCATTCATAGGTATACTTGTGTATGGAAAGGAGGGGTGGCTGGGAAACCAGTCATTTCTTGAAGAGATACGGGGCAGCGCACAGAAACAGAGGTAAGTAAAATGTTATTTACCAATTTCATCAGAAAAAAAATAGTCTCTTGCAGCTAGAAGAGGTAAGATGCCTGTGGATTATTATCAAAGGTGAAAAAATGGACTCAATCTGAATTTCGGGTTTTCCCCTTACGTGTGGAAATGGGAGCATCTATAAAAGTAAAGATTTTTCTAAGTGGCTTGTGGAATCAGTTCCTTTACTTGGTAGTCCCATCCCTGTAAAATTTCTCAATGACTAGCTAGCTGAGTCCTCAAGTGGAAGAAAGACTCCCCACAAGCAAGTCACCTGTAAAAGAAGATAAACTTTGAATTACAAAAAGAGAAGATGAAAGAATTTCAGTGAGCACTTTTCAAACCAACAGAAGTATATAACAAAAATACAAGGCTAATCAGAAATGGGAAGTTAAGAAAAGAATCTGAAGAAACTAAGTACAAAGTAAGAAATAATTTTAACATCTCATTGTATAAACCCATAAAAATAGTTTTGTTTTAACACATCCAAAATTAACCTCACTCAAAACCCCTAGTAAATAAATGCCTAACTGTAAAATGTCTGAACTCACTGTAATTTTTAAATGTACTTTAAAATGTTGTAACAAGTCAGTGTTTTACAATCTACTTGAGGGTTGGCTCAGCGAGTGCATAGCCTCAGGCTGCTGTGGGCGCGGGGCCTCGGCCTGCCTCCAGGCTCAGCCAGAGCGCGGCCCAGGAAGCCCTCCGGGGAGGGGAGGCCGGCGCGGTCCTCCCCTGACGGGGGAGCCACCCGCGGGCTGCGGTAGCACGGCCTCCCCTCGCGGCTCCCGGGAGAGAGGGGCAGCGGCGGCCGGCGAGCAGAGGCGTCGGGCTGCGTGAGGGAGCGGCTGCGCCTCCCGGCCTCCTCCTCAGTGCGCCTGCCTGGGAAGCAGGAGAAACTGAAATTCAAACTGCTGAAGCAGCGGCTGCATCTCCCTCCCCTCGGCCAAGATGGGGCTGAAATGGCCACGCCAGGGATGCTGGGAGGAGCAGCCACAGGCCTGCTGCCGCCGCCATGCTGCCACCACTGCATCCACTGCCGCCAGCACCGCAGCAGCCTCAGTTCAGTGATGCACAGGCGTTGTGACGTCATCGCCCCACCCCTCCGATTTCCTGCGTGTGCTGCGCGTGGGGGGGGCCAAGGGTTAAAAAGCTGAGCTGGGGCTGGGGTTGTGGCTCAGCAGTAGAGCCAAGTGCGCGCCCCGGGTTCCATCCTCTGCACCACCTAAAAATAAAGGCATTAAAATAATAAAGGCATTGTATACAACTAAAGCAAATAAATAAATTAAATATCTCTTTTTTTTAAAAAAAGCGGAGCGGTTTCTTTAAAACTTTTGAATTTAAAATCTGCGCTGCAGGTTCTCCGAGGGCCAAAGAGCCTGAGGCCCCGTCCGTTCCCAGCCCGTACAAGCGCCCACCGCGCCCCGGCTGGCCCGCGCACAGGCCGGGATGGGGCGCCTCGGGTCCGTGCGGGTGGGCGGGCCGGCGGAGGAGGGGTCCGGTGAGCGCCTTAAGGACCTGAGGCTCCTGCCGACTCCGGCCACGCCGAGCTCCTCACCCAGGCCCGGGAGGGCGCCAACGCAGCAGTCGAGTACAGCTCCGCGGCCAGGAGGCCTGCCCCGCGGCGGCCGGACGGGGGCTCGCAGGGCGAGGTCAGCCCGACGGGGCCACGAGTGGCCGGCACAGGCCCAGCGTTCTGAGCTGGAAGCGGTTCCGGGTGGGAGAACCCATGGGAACTCTGGAGCCGGTTCGCTGTCAGCAGAGGCCAGCGCGCAGGCCTGCGGACGCAGCCCGCCCTGCAGAGCGGTGCTGCCCGGGCTCACAGACGCCCCTGCTATGGCGTGGTGGGTGCGCCCACCTGGCCGCAGCATTTGGGAAGCACTGTGCCCGCCCGGGCGGAAAGCAGCTGGGCGTCCTGGTGCTCTCACCAACTCACAGCTGCCTGCAGTGGATGGAGACAGCGAGGGGCCCTTGAAGCATTGTGCCCACCCGGGCGGAGAGCAGCTGGGCGTTGTGGTGCTCTCAACATCTCACCGCTGCCTGAGCTGAGGGAGAAGGCAAGGGGCCCTTGAAGCACTATGTCCGCCAGGGCGGAGAACAGTTGGGCGTCCTGGTGCTCTCAACATCTCACAGCTGCCTGCAGAGGAAGGAGATGGCGAGGTCCCTTGAAGCACTGTGCCCGCCCAGGCGGAGAGTAGCTGGGCATTGTGATGCTCTCACCATCTCACAGCTGCCTGCAGCAGAGGGAGACAGCCAGGGGCCCTTGAAGCACTGTGCCCGCCTGGCGGAAGTAGTACTAAGAGGAAATTTATTGCATTGATTACATTTATTAAAGGAATAAAAAGTCAACAAATAAATGACCTAACATTGCATCTCAAAGCCCTAGAAAAAGAAGAAGAAATCAACACCAAAAGCAGCAGAAGACAGGAAATAATTAAAACCAAAGATGAAAGAAATAAAATGAAACAAAAGAAACAATTGAAAAAAATTAACAAAACAAAAAGATGGTTCTTTGAAAAAATAAATAAAATTGATAAACCCCTGGCCATGCTAATGAAGAGAAAGAGAGAGAAAACTCAAATTAATAAAATACAAGATGAAGAAGGAAATATCACAATGTACACATCTAAAATACATAAGATAATTAGAAACTATTTTGAAAAATTATACTCCAAAAAATGGGAAATATCGAAGACATCAACAAATTTCTAGAGACATATGACCTACCCAAACTGAATGAGGAGGTCATACACGATTTATACAGATCAATTTCAAGTGATGAAATAGAAAACACCATCCAAAGCCTGCCAACCAATAAAAGCCCAGGACCAGATGGCTTCTCAGCGGAGTTCTTCAAGACTTTCAAAGAAGAATTAGCACCAATACTCCTCAAAGTATTCCATGAAATAGAAAAGGGTGGAACCCTTCCAAACTCATTCTATGAAACTAATATCAACCTGATACCAAAACCAGACAAGGACACATCAAGGAAAGAAAACTTCAGGCCAATATCCCTGATGAACGTGGATGCAAAAATTGTCAATAAAATTCTAGCAAATCACATACAAAAACATACTTAAAAGAAAGTGCACCATGATTAGCCGGGCGCGGTGGCACATGCCTGTAATCCCAGCACTTGGGAGGCTGAAGCAGGAGGATTGCGAATTCAAAGCCAGACCCAGCAATGGCGAGGCACTCAGCAACTCAGTGAGACCCTGTCCCTGATAAAATACCAAAAAAGGGCTGGGGATGTGGCCCAGTGGTCGAGTGCCCCTGAGTTCAATCCCTGGTTTAAAAAAAAAAAAAAAAAAAAAAAAAAAAAAAAGATGGTGCTTAAAAACAAGAATCATATCATCATCTCAATAGAAGCAGAAAAAGCATCTGACAAAATACAGCACACCTTGTTCAAAACACTAGAAAAACTAGGGACAGTAGAAACGTACATTAACATTGTAAAAGCTATATATGCTAAACCCAAGGCCAGCATCATTCAAAATGGAGAAAAATTGAAAGCATTCCCTCTAAAAACTGGAACAAGACAAGGATGTCTTCTTTCACCACTTCTATTCAACATTGTCCTTGAAATTCTAGCCAGAGCCAATTAGAAAAAAGAAATCAAAGGGATACAAATTAGTAAAGAAGAACTCAAACTATCACTATTTGCTGATGACATGATTTTATATCTAGAAGATCAAAAAAATTCCACCAGAAAACTTCTAGAAATAACAAATGAATTCAGCAATGTAGCAGGATATAAAATCAACACCCATAAATCAAATGCATTCCTATACATCAGTGATAAATCCACTGAAAGAGAAATTAGGAAAACTATTCCATTCACAATAGCCTCTAAAAAATAAAATAAAGATAAAATACCTGAGAATCAATCTAACAAAAGAGGTGAAAGACCTCTACAATGAAAATTATAGAACACTAAAGAAAGAAATTGAATAAAACCTCAGAAGATGGAAAGATCTCCCATGTTCCTGGATAGGCAGAATTAATATTGTCAAAATGGCCATATTACCAAAAACATTATACAGATTTAATGCAATTCCTATTAAAAGCCCAACAGCATTCTTCATAGAAATAGTAAAAGCAATCATAAAATTATTTGGAAAAAATAAGAGACTCAGAATAGCTAAAGCAATCCCTAGCAAGAAAAGTGAAGCAGGAGACATCACAATACCTGACCTTAAACTATACCACAGAACTAGTAACAAAAACAGCATGGTATTGGCACCAAAATAGACTTGTAGACCAATGGTGCAGAATAGAGGACACAGAGACAAAGCCACATAAATGCAGTTATCTCATACTACACAAGGGTGCCAAAAACATTCACTGGAGAAAAGATAGCCTCTTTAACAAATGGTGCTGGCAAAACTGCAACTCCATATGTAGCAAAATGAAATTAAACCTCTATCTCTCACCTTGCAAAAAAATCAACTCAAAGTGGATCAAAGACTTAGGTATTAGAACAGAGACCCTGTGCCTAAGGAAAAATAGGCCCTAAGCTAAGTGAAATAAGCCAATTCCATGTCAGCCTAGGATCTGACTTCCTTAACAAGACTCCTAAAGCACAAGAAGTAAAATCAATAATCAATAAATGGGATGGATTCAAATTAAAAAGCTTCTTTTCAGCAAAGGAAACAATTAATAGTGTGGGGAGAGAGCCTACACACTGGGAGAAAATCTTTACCACATGCACCTCTGATAAAGCATTAATCTCTAGGATATATAAATAACTCAAAAAATTTAACACCAAAAATACAAATAACCCAATCAATAAATGGGCTAAGGAACTGAACAGACACTTCGCAGAAGAAGAAATACAAATGATCAACAAATATATGAAAAAGTGTTCAACATCTCTAGCAATTAGAGAAATGCAAATCAAAACTACTCTAAGATTCCATCTCACTCCTGTCAGAATGGCAATCATCAAAACTACAGACAACAACAAATGTTGGTGAGGATGTGGTGAAAAAGCTACACTCATACATTGCTGGAAAAACTGCACATTGGTGCGACCACTATGGAAAGCGGTGTGGAGATTCCTCATAAAACTGGGAATGAAACCACCATTTGACCCAGCTATCCCACTCCTTGATATATACCCAAAGGTCTTAAAATCAGCATACTATAATGACACAGCCACATCAATGTTTATAGAAGCCCAATTCACAATAGCTAGACTATAAAATCAACCTAGGTATCCCTCAACAGATGAATGGATAAAGAAAATATGGTATATATACTCAATGTAATATTATTCAGCTTTAAAGAAGGGTGAAATTATGGCATTTGCCGGCAAATTGTTGGGGTTGGAGAATATCATACTAAGCAAAATAAACCAATTGCACAAAACCAAAGGCCGAATGTTTTCTCTAATATGTGGATGCTAATTCATAATAAGGCGGGGGGCACAAGGGAAAAATAGTGTTACATTAGATTAGGTAGGGGGAAGTGAAGGGAGGGGAAGGGAGGAGATGTAGGGATGGGAAAGATAGTAGAATGAAACAGACATCATTATTGTATGTATATATGTAACTACATGGCCAATATGATTCTGCAACATGTACACTTTGAAAACTGAGAAATTATATCCCATATATGTATGATATATCAGTGCATTAGCACATTCTACTGTCATGCAAAACTAATTAAAACAAATTAAAATTTTTTAAAAATATACAAAAATTTCTGTTTTGTGTGTATGTAATAAATAACATACACTACTTTATATTTGTATGTGATTTATATATTCTTTTTTAAAAATATTTATTTATTTACTTTAGTTGTACACAATGCAATGCATTTATGTTTACGTGGTGCTGAGGATCGAACCGGGGCGCGCACGTGCGAGGCGAGCGCTCAACTGCTGAGCCACAACCCCAGCCCGATTTATATATTCTTATTGGTGTTGTTTGGAGGGACATTATTATGACACTTTTCATTAATTCTTTAGAGATTCTTTATCTATTCATTGGAGTCCCTCAAGGACATTTACTGTTGGTTACTCGCTTCCTGCTAATGAGACATATTTTTATTGCTTTGCTCTCAAACCTTTTGTTAGAACCAAACGTTTTGGATAATTTAACAGTTCTAGTATTAGAGCCACTCACTCACAGACCCACATACGTCCAGCTTGTGTTTATGTTGCTTATTTTAATTTTTCTTATTGCAAACTACTTCTTAGCTACTTTCCTATGCTAAATCTGTAGATTCTACATATTGAAATGTGTAGCATCTGAATTCTCTACTAGTCTTCTCAAAAAAATCTTGTTCTTATTTTTGAGACCACATTCCAATGGGTCACAGAGGGGTGAGAGTAATTTAGAAGCCCACCAATGTCTGGTGAACAGAAATGCGTTTTTCGCCTTGCCTGTATGTTTTCATTCTTTGCTTTAAAAAAAAAAATAGTGTAGGGGATGAGCATCTTGGAAATTCAGGCAGCATAGGAGGCAGTTTTGGCTTTCACCTCCTGCTGTGCACAGCCTGGAGGTCAGCCAGAGGTGACTGACAGGACCCTTCTCCATCCCATGCATCTAGGAAAGTCAGGATGCATGCAGCCTCTCTATCACAACAAATATATCAGAATTTCCAGCATTTCTTTGCATTAGCTAAGTTTACTTTCAAAGTTCCACTCAGTCTCTTGCGGGCTCCACTGAAAATAGTCTCAGATGTCTGAGCAGTCGCCAGCAGTTTGCTATTATTGTAGTGGTAACCAATAAGTTTGAATATTTAGACAAAACTAGACTATGCTTAAGAAAGAAAATTTTTTAGGGCACATGTAAATAAAAGAAAAACCTGAATAGTACTATGTGATTAAGTAAATAAACTCATAATTATAACTCCCAAAATAAAAACTTTAGTCCCAGAGAACGTTACCAGTAAATTCCTCAAATCATTAAGAAAGAAACAATGATGCTCTTATACAAACAAACTCTTCTAGAGAATAACAAAATGCTCAGAACCTTTGTAACAAAACCTAAGACCATTGCAAGGAAGGAAACTAACACCAAACTCACTCATGATTGTAGGTACAAAATCCTAAACGACATACTCTATTAACTAAATGAATCACACAGCAAATTAGAAGGATCATACACCAAGATATATTGAAATAATTTCAAGAACACGGCCATTTTAACATTCATAATTAATGCAATTCTCTAAATCATTAGAAAAGTAGATAAATTCATACACTTAAGTCAATCAATTCAAATATATATATATATATATTCATGATAAAAATCTGTGAGCAAACTAAGAGTAGAAAATAATAAATTAATCTGATAAAGGGCCTATTAAATACATTACCAGCAAAACACACACACACACACACACACACACACACACACACACACACACACCGATTCTTGCATTCCCTGTATCTTCGTCACCTGAGGTCAGGAGTCCCCATGCCCTTGGAGGTACCAATACTCTGTTTTTAAATGACATTTTCTACCAAAAGCAGCTCCTTGAAGACATAATTAATTCTAGAGCTGGTGAAAAAAAACTAAAAATTGTGCAAGGAATACCTAGTTATTCCAGACAGTTAAGAAAGCACTCATAGAAAGATCTGTCAAAAGAGCCAAGGTGCTAGTAAGTACGTCCATGGGACAAATTTGGGGAAATTTGCACACCAAAGTATAGTAAGTAAATAAATGCACAGCACAAATGCAGGTACATGTACACCAAAAGTGTTGAATGAGACGAGTAGAATCTTTCTCAATTTGGGTTTTTCCTGATATTTTCTCATGATAAATTGTGGCATATGGTAATCGATTGTGGAATACAATGGAGTGTTACAAAGTAATGAAAATGAACCCCTTAGCTCCTCCTACTGGAAACTGCTTGGCCTTCACAAGCATAACCCTGAGTGGCAGAGTGAAGTACAGATAATTCATATATCAGATTCCCTATGCATGAGATTCAACCAGGCGGTATTTATCCATTTTGCTAGAAAGAAGACCTGGTTACCAGTGAGGAGGAAATGGGTCTGGGGTGGAAAGGCTGTGTGGACAAGGCAACATGAAGGGTGTTCTGAAGTGTGCACAGCACTCAGCTTCAAGCTCTGAGTAGGCCATGCACGGGTTTGATGCCCTGTGCCTATTAGTCCAGCTGTATGATCCTGATTTGTCACGCCTGTTAGTTTAATTTCTCAATGGTTTATGCTAGGACGTTGAAAATGCAGGAAAGCATTTTAGTTCACAAGAGCACACTGCGCTTCTGTCCCGGTTCAAGTATCTCTAAGCTGAATCGCTTGGTAGCAAAACAGTTTCAAACTCACAGAAAAGCATTTAAGCGAACTGAAAATAATTGAATGTTTCTTAGATCCTGGGCACGAGATTTCTCTGTGTATAACAATGAAACTCTGATTAAATGCTTCTCTCATGAGCCCCTCATGGCTCCCCAAGTTTGGTCATCCCACCATCATGGGTGTTTTTTGTTTAGAGCCTTTTGGATGTTTACCCTGATTAGGTGAATTTGACTGAAAATGCCTGTTAGTTAAATTCCTCAATGGTTTATGCTAAGACTGTGAAAACATAGGAAAGCACGTTAGTTCACAAGAGCACACTGTGCTTCTCTCCTGGTTCGAGTATCTCAAAGCTGAATTACTTGGTAGCAAAACATTTTAAAACTCACAGAAAAACTTTTTAGCAAACTGGAAATAATTGAGTGTTTCTTAGCTCTTGGGCACGAGGTTTCTTTGTGTATTTCAATGAAACACTGATGAAATTATTCTCTTATGAGCACCTCATGGCTCCCCATGTTTGGACATCCCACCATCACGAGTATTTTGTCTACAGCTTCTTGGATGTTGACCCTGATTAGGTGAATTTGACAGAAATCATCTGTTATATCAACTCCAAAATGGTTTATGCTACCACTTTGAAAACTAAGGAAAACTGTTTCTCTCATGGCAGCAAAATCTGGTTCAGGCCTCGTTCAAGTATCTGGAAGCAGAATTGCTTGGGATTGCAAAAGATTCAAACTCATAGAAAAAGCATTCTAGGGACTTGGAAATACTTGCATGTTTCTTAGCTCTTGGACACGAGGTTTCTTTGTGTATTTCAATGAAACTCTGATTAAATGATTCTCTCATGAGCCCCTCATGGCTCCCCACGTTTGGTCATCCCACCATCACGGGGTGTTTTGTTTAGAGCCTTTTGGATGTTGACCATGATTAGGGGAATTTGTCTGAAAACGCCTGTTAGTTTAATTCCTCAATGGTTTATGCTACGTCTTTGAAAACGCAGAAGAGCACTTTTTACTTCCCAAGAGCACACTGTGCTTCTGTCCTGGATCAAGTATTTCAAAGTTGAATCGATTCGTAGCAAATCAGTTTCAAACTCTCAGAAAAGCGTTTTCGGGAACTAGAAATAATTGCCTGTTTCTTAGATCCTGGGCACGAGGTTTTTTGTGTATTTAAATGAAACTCTGATTAAATGATTTTCTCATGAGCCCCTCATGGCTCCCCAAGTTTGGTCATCCCACCATCACGGGTGTTTTGTTTAGAGCCTTTTGGATGTTTACCCTGATTAGGCGAATTTGCCTGAAAACACCTGTTAGCTTAATTCCTCAATGGTTTATGCTAGGACTTTTAAAATGCTGGAAAGCACTTTAGTTCACAGGAGCACACTGTGCTTCACTCCGGGTTCAAGTATCTCAAAGCTGAATCACCCAGTAGAAAAACATTTTCAAACTAACAGAAAAGCATTTTAGCAATCTGGAAATAATTGCAAGTTTCTGAGCTCCTGGGCATGATGTTTCTCTGTCTATTTCAATGAAACACTGATTATATGATTCTCTCATGAGCTCCTTATTGCTCCCCAAGTTTGGTCACCCCACCATCACTGGTGTTTTGTCTACAGCTTCTTGGATGTTGACCCTGATAGGCGAATTTGACAGAAAAAATCTGTTATTCCAACTCCACAATGGTTTATGTTACCACTTTGAAACCTAAGGAAAACTGTTTCTTTCATAACAGCACAATCTGCTTCAGGCCTGGTTCAAGTAGCTGGCAGCAGAATTGCTTGGGATTGTAAAAGATTCAAACTCACAGAAAAGCATTCTAGCGACTCGGAAATAGTTTCATGTTTCTTAGCGTTGGGCACGAGGTTTCAGTATATTTCAATAAAATTCTGGTAAAATGATTCTCTCATGAGCCCATATTGGCCACCCTAGTTAAGTCATCCCACCGTCATGGGTGTTTTTTTTATAGCCTTTTGGATGTTTACCCTGATTAGGCGAATTTGCCTAAAACATCATGTTAGTTAAATTTCTCAATGGTTTATGCTAGGACATTGAAAATGCAGGAAAGATCTTTAGTTCTCAAGAACTCACTGAGCCTCTGTCCTGGTTCAAGTACCTCAAAGCTGAATCGCTTGGTAGCAAAACAGTTTCAAACTCACAGAAAAGCGTTTAAGCGAATTGGAAATAAATGCCTGTTTCTTAGCTCCTGGGCACGAGGTTTTTCTGTGTATGCCAGAGAAACTCTGATTAAATGATTCTCTCATGAGCCCCTCATGGCTCCCCACGTTTGGTCATCCCACCATCACGGGTGTTTTGTTTAGAGCCTTTTGGATGTTTACCCTGATTAGGCGAATTTGCCTGAAAACACCTGTTAGCTTAATTCCTCAATGGTTTATGCTAGGACTTTTAAAATGCTGGAAAGCACTTTAGTTCACAGGAGCACACTGTGCTTCACTCCGGGTTCAAGTATCTCAAAGCTGAATCACCCAGTAGAAAAACAGTTTCAAACTAACAGAAAAGCATTTTAGCAATCTGGAAATAATTGCAAGTTTCTGAGCTCCTGGGCATGATGTTTCTCTGTCTATTTCAATGAAACACTGATTATATGATTCTCTCATGAGCTCCTTATTGCTCCCCAAGTTTGGTCACCCCACCATCACTGGTGTTTTGTCTACAGCTTCTTGGATGTTGACCCGGATAAGGCGAATTTGACAGAAAAAATCTGTTATTCCAACTCCACAATGGTTTATGTTACCACTTTGAAACCTAAGGAAAACTGTTTCTTTCATAACAGCACAATCTGCTTCAGGCCTGGTTCAAGTAGCTGGCAGCAGAATTGCTTGGGATTGTAAAAGATTCAAACTCACAGAAGAAGCATTCTAGCGACTCGGAAATAGTTTCATGTTTCTTAGCGTTGGGCACGAGGTTTCAGTATATTTCAATAAAATTCTGGTAAAATGATTCTCTCATGAGCCCATATTGGCCACCCTAGTTAAGTCATCCCACCGTCATGGGTGTTTTTTTTTATAGCCTTTTGGATGTTTACCCTGATTAGGCGAATTTGCCTAAAACATCATGTTAGTTAAATTTCTCAATGGTTTATGCTAGGACATTGAAAATGCAGGAAAGATCTTTAGTTCTCAAGAACTCACTGAGCCTCTGTCCTGGTTCAAGTACCTCAAAGCTGAATCGCTTGGTAGCAAAACAGTTTCAAACTCACAGAAAAGCGTTTAAGCGAATTGGAAATAAATGCCTGTTTCTTAGCTCCTGGGCACGAGGTTGTTCTGTGTATGCCAGAGAAACTCTGATTAAATGATTCTCTCATGAGCCCCTCATGGCTCCCCACGTTTGGTCATCCCACCATCACGGGTGTTTTGTTTAGAGCCTTTTGGATGTTTACCCTGATTAGGCGAATTTGCCTGAAAACGCCTGTTAGTTTAATTCCTCAATGGTTTATGCTACGTCTTTGAAAACGCAGGAAGAGCACTTTACTTCCCAAGAGCACACTGTGCTTCTGTCCTGGTTCAAGTATCTCAAAGTTGAATCATTGGTAGCAAATCAGTTTCAAACTCTCAGAAAAGCGTTTAAGGGAACTAGAAATAATTGCCTGTTTCTTAGATCCTGGGCACGAGGTTTTTTTGTGTATTCAATGAAACTCTGATTAAATGATTTTCTCATGAGCCCCTCATGGCTCCCCAAGTTTGGTCATCCCACCATCACGGGTGTTTTGTTTAGAGCCTTTTGGATGTTTACCCTGATTAGGCGAATTTGCCTGAAAACACCTGTTAGCTTAATTCCTCAATGGTTTATGCTAGGACTTTTAAAATGCAGGAAAGCACTTTAGTTCACAGGAGCACACTGTGCTTCACTCCGGGTTCAAGTATCTCAAAGCTGAATCACTCAGTAGAAAAACAGTTTCAAACTAACAGAAAAGCATTTTAGCAAACTGGAAATAATTGCAAGTTTCTAGCTCCTGGGCATGATGTTTCTCTGTCTATTTCAATGAAACACTGATTATATGATTCTCTCTCATGAGCTCCTTATTGCTCCCCAAGTTTGGTCACCCCACCATCACTGGTGTTTTGTCTACAGCTTCTTGGATGTTGACCCGGATAAGGCGAATTTGACAGAAAAAATCTGTTATTCCAACTCCACAATGGTTTATGCTACCACTTTGAAAACTAAGGAAAACTGTTTCTTTCATAACAGCACAATCTGCTTCAGGCCTGGTTCAAGTAGCTGGAAGCAGAATTGCTTGGGATTGTAAAAGATTCAAACTCACAGAAAAAGCATTTTAGCGACATGGAAATAGTTTCATGTTTCTTAGGGTTGGGCAAAAGGTTTCTGTGTATATTTCAATAAAAATCAGGTAAAATGATTCTCTCATGAGCCCCTATTGGCTCCCCTAGTTAAGTCATCCCACCGTCATGGGTGTTTTTTTTTTATAGCCTTTTGGATGTTTACCCTGATTAGGCGAATTTGCCTGAAACACCTGTTAGTTAAATTTCTCAATGGTTTATGCTAGGACTTTGAAAATGCAGGAAAGATCTTTAGTTCACAAGAACACACTGCGCTTCTGTCCTGGTTCAAGTATCTCAAACTTGAATCACTTGGTAGCAAAACAGTTTCAAACTCACAGAAAAGCGTTTAAGCGAATTGGAAATAATTGCCTGTTTCTTAGCTCCTGGGCACGAGGTTTCTCTGTGTATGTCAATGAAACTCTGATTAAATGATTCTCTCATGAGCCCCTCATGGCTCCCCAAGTTTGGTCATCCCACCATCACGGGTGTTTTGTTTAGAGCCTTTTGGATGTTTACCCTGATTAGGCGAATTTGCCTGAAAACGCCTGTTAGTTTAATTCCTCAATGGTTTATGCTAGGACTTTGAAAACGCAGGAAAGCACTTTAGTTCACAAGAGCACACTGTGCCTCTGTCCTGGTTCAAGTATCTCAAAGTTAAATCGCTTGGTAGCAAAAACAGTTTCAAACTCACAGAAAAGCGTTTAAGCGATTTGGAAAATAATTGCCTGTTTCTTAGCTCCTGGGCACGAGGTTTTTTGTGTATTTGCCAATGAAACTCTGATTAAATGCTTCTCCTATGAGCCCCTCATGGCTCCCCAAGTTTGGTCATCCCACCATCACGGGTGTTTTGTTTAGAGCCTTTTGGATGTTTACCCTGATTAGGTGAATTTGACTGAAAACGCCTGTTAGTTAAATTCCTCAATGGTTTATACTAGGACTGTGAAAATGCAGGAAAGCACTTTAGTTCACAAAAGCACAGTCTGCTTCTCTCCTGGTTCAAGTATCTCAAAGCTGAATCACTAGGTTGCAATACATTTTAAAACTCACAGGAAAACGTTTTAGCGAACTGGAAATAATTGACTGTTTCTTAGCTCCTGGGGATGAGGTTTCTTTGTGTATTTCAATGAAACACTGATTAAATGATTCTCTTATGAGCACCTCATGGCTCCCCAATTTTTGTCATCCCACCATCATGGGTATTTTTGTCTACTGCTTCTTGGTTGTTTACCCTGATTAGGTGAATTTGACAGAAAAACATCTGTTATATCAACTCCACAATGGTTTATGCAACCAGAATATTATCACTGACGAAGTGAGATGTATGACTGAACTTAAACCTGTGACATTCAAAACAAAGGTAACTAGCTCAATGTTAAAAATTTATTTTTATTTTTAATACTTAATGAATTCCTCAGGCAATTTTCATTTGTTCCTATCATATGTCTATCTCTTTGCCTCAATCTATTCTTCTGTTCTTCCCTTTCTCTCTCATTTCTCTCCACATTTCTCTCACCCTTTTTTCAATTACTGATAATTTTTGACACAAAGAAACTTACCACTAAATAATCAAGCTTTCAGAATCTCATACAAATAAGGGCAATCTTATACAAAATTACTGTATCATTATTAGACCCAGAAATTTAACATTAATGCAAAAATATTTAATATGCAACCTGTATACCAATTTTCTGAACTATAAAAATATATTATTTACAAATTTTAAACATATACTGTACAAACCATTTTATTCACTTATTTAAAGTGTACATTTAAATAGTTATTTTTGTGTATTTTCCCAGAATGATGCAATCTTTACCATAATTTGTTACCCCAATGGAATGCCTGTGCCCATTAGTAACTACTCTCCATTTCCTCAGATGTATTACTACTCAGCAATTTGCAGCACCATTCTATCTTTATGATTTTCCTAGACTTAATATTTCATATGAATAGAATTATACAATATATGGTCTTTACAGCTGCCTTATTTCAATTAGCATATTGTTTTCTAGGTACATGTATGTTTTTCATTTATTTTATAGGTATATTTTAATTATATATAATAGTGAAATCCATTTTTATGTGTGCATAACATAATTTGGTCAGTTTTGTTCCCCAGTTCAAGGTACATGTATGTAATAGTATGTATCAATACTTCATTTTATTTCTGGGTAACTACATAGAAGTTATGAGAATCAAGAAACAGAATGTATGGCCAAGAGCATATGTGGGTAGATAATGGAGTTCAACTTTGTGTGAGTCAGAAATCATCAAGTGAAGGTGTCCTTTGAAAAAATGAGGATAAAAACTATTATGTTTTGATGTGGAGAAGGTCTGGGCTGCAGAGATGTAGAGGTCTGTGCCATTTAAGAGAAATTGAAATGACATATTTGGTTGTTATCACTTCTAGGGCACAAAGAAACTCATGAGCCAAGGAGAACATTCTAGACATTGTATATGTAGCTCATGTTGGATAATGTAAGGCTGCACATTTATTTTTCTGAGGTGGGGGAAGGTGAGAAGAACCCCCACAACCAAATAGTCTGTGGTTTTAAACAGCTTCAGTACTGATACACAGTGGAGCACTGGTGTGTTCAAATTCCACATTCTTCAGTCTTTGACACATAATAAGATTGATTCCCTTTCCTTCATGGAATCATCACAGGAGTTAAATAAGATCATGGATGTAAAGTTTATTGATAACTTGTAAAGCCAAGGGGGGGAGTTGATCTTTGAAGAGTGAGGTTGAAAAGCAGACTCTGGCCTCCTTGACCATGCTTGAAGCCACAACACTTGGTGCCCCAAGGGGACTCATAGTTTTCCAAGCAAATACAAATCAAACTGCTGTAAGAAAGTAAATGGAAAGTTCATTTTAAGAAAAGATTGGGTGAAAAAGAATAATGTAGACATGGAAAGAAAGTAAAAGTAATAAAGTTTAGGAGAATGATGTGAACACTTTCTGAGAAAGAGATAAGTGAAGACTTTCTATTCAGGAATGAAAAGTTCCATTTAGAAGAGTAAGTGTTGGCCTGAGTTGTTTGAACCTTGACATTGATCTGGGAGAGCAGTGTATCACTTAAAGAAAAGTTATGGTTTAAAAAAGAAAAAGGAACACATGATAAATTATTGTTTTAACAGCTTCAGATAGTAATTTCAATTAAAACATTAAATTATGCCTCCAGGGTCAGCTAGAATTAACAAACAGGAAACCTTTCTAGCACGTTACTGAGAAAAAAACTTTACATCAACTACCCATCCCCACTTCAGATTCTTTTTCACTTCAGATTTTTAATGTTGGAAAATTATGTGATATTTCATTTGAACAGAAAACTTTGTGGTGGGAAGAAAGATCTGCAATAATATTCAAATATCCATCACAATATTTATACTGCACAAAATCGTGAACATATTGCAAGAGTTACCTTGATACAGAGAGTAGAACAGTCTTCTTACAAAGGACACTTTTTAGGACTCCCTTCATGTCTCTGTTCCTCAGGCTGTAGATGTAGGGGCTCAGCATGGGAGTCATCACTGTGTACAACAGAGCCATGACAGTATCTTTCACAGTAGAATTACTAGCTTATGGACATAAATAGAGACCAATAATTGTTCCATAAAACAGTGACACCACAGAGAGGTGAGAGCCACAGGTGGAGGAGGCCTTGTGAATACCACGAGCAGAAGGAAACTTGAGGATGGAGGAGAAAATTTGCACATAGGACACAAGAATGAGTAGAAATGGGGTGACAATAACAAGTCCTCCCATGATAAATATCACCAAGTCATTAACATGAGTGTCAGAGCAGGCCAGCTTCAGTAAAGCAGATATTTCACAGCAAAAGTGTGGAATCACATTTTCTGAACAGAAAGACAATCTGGCCACACAAGGAGTGTGCAACAAAGCATGAAACATGGTCAGTAACCAGGACAGCACTACCAGGAAGAGACAGAGCTTGGGGCTCATGATGGTGGTTTACTGCAGGGGGAAGCATATGGCCACATAATGATCATAGGCCATGGCCACAAGGAGGAAGCTCTCCAGGTCTGTAAAGTACAGGAAGAAATACATTTGGGTCAGGCAGCCTACATAGGGGATGGATGGAACTCGACTCTGCATGTTTTGCAGGACATTAGGAATGGTCACAGAGTAAAAACAGAGGTCAGAAAAGAACAAATTGCCAAGAAACAAATACATGGGTGTGTGGAGATGGGAGTCCAGGTGAATAAGAATGATGATGTTGAGGTTCCCCAGGACAGTGGTAAGATACATGGCCAGGAACAGGGTATAGAACAGGTTCTGGTGCTCTGGCTGGATGGGCAGGCCTAGGAGGAGGAACTCTGAGAGTTTGATTCTTTCCTGTCGTGAGCTGTCTCCTGTATCTTTAAGAAAAAAAGAGTTGGGTCCCTTAACAATTCAAATAAATGAACATTTTTTCTCTCATACACTATCTGGTACTCATTCTGCTATAACTGATCTCACACAGATTACAATAATTATAATATTTAAAATCCAATTGTCTGGGCTGGGGTTGTGGTTCAGTGGTAGAGTGCTTGCCAAGCATGCATGAGGCATTGGATTCAATCCCTAACACCACCTAAAAATAAATAAATAAATAAACAAAATACAGGCATTTTTTTTAAATGACACCATGTTTTTTTTAAAAAATACAATTGTCCATCACCTCTATAATTATTAATTCCTTTTTCTTAATTTCTTTGTAACATTTTTGAACATTCCATCCTTTCCTAAAGACTTACCTATTGGATTCTGAGATGGAATACATTATTTTTTTATATACATGCCTGGCTGGTAATCCTAGGGAACCATAATTGGCTCCTGTTTTGTCAGTACCTTGTATGTTGATGTTCTTCATGGATTTCACTAAACACTATCCTATCATAATTCTATGTGGAACTCTCCTAATAAACCTGACATACTCCAATGGCTTATATCACTATTTAAAACTCAGATGTGGAAGCTGGGTATGTAGCACAGTGGTGGAGGGCTCATCTAACATGCACAGGGCCCTAATGTAATCCCCAACACCACAAAAAATTAATTAAATAAAAATAATAATCAGTAAATAAAACCCAGGTATAGACATCTCTAACCTATAAATCTCTATGCCCCATAACAATTATCTTCCATGTATCATAGGCTCCCTGAGCTCAACAGGTCCCACATGAAACTCATCAGATTGCATTCCTCTGTACCACCCTCTTCCTCATCTATTCTCTCATATTTCAAAATAGGAATGCAGCACCAGATCAGAAGTCTGTGAATTGTTTCATTCATTATTTTCCCTTACCATCAACTCCAACACACCACACATATATATTCTACACTTTGTTCTCCTGCTACTTCATCCACTCCTTATCACAAGGCCACACTCCTCATCCAAAATGGCATCTCACCTCACCTGGACTATTGAAGCAGTTTCTCAAGTCATGTTCCTCATAGGGAAAATTGTACACCTGGTTTCCTGGAATGCTGTGTCCCTTCTGAGTGAGTGGAATAATCTCTTGTGTCAGGAGTATATGCAGGGATCACAAACTGGGAACATCACCTGCTATTGTCACTGCTGACTCAATGAACTCCTATCTTCTCCTGTGGTAAAATCCATAATTCTCATCCTGGACTGACATTAGAGTCACATATGGCAGTGTTTATAAACCTTAATAGATATGCAAATCACCTGGGGATTTGTTAAAAAAAACTCATTCTGGTTCTATAGCTCAACTTCAACATATTAAATGAACATCCAGGTAATGGAAATCCTGTGGTCAACAAACTGCATGTAAGTAGCAAGTACATACACTGCAATCAAAATAAATATTACTGCACCTTCAGATAAAATTGAATAATAATCTCTAAGAGAGACTTGTGCAAAGTTTTTAGAATCTCTGAAGCCAACTGCAAAGAAGAAGGAGGAGGAGGAGAAGGCGAAGAAGGAAAATTTAAAATTATAACTTTCAATCAAAACTTAAAGAGCTGTTATTATTTTGAAGTGAATTATAACAATGAATATTATTAGTAATAATACATAAAAATGTTGAACATTGAATATTAATCAAAGTATTAAAACCATGTGACAAAGTCTTGGGAGGCAGAAAGATGGAAAAGAGGAAACTTAACAAACCTGAAAAATTAGTCTTCAGAACATTATACAATCTGAGAATTCAAGACAATCACGTTTGAAAGACAGACGAGTTCATTCAGTCTACTGAGGGTGACTCCAGGGCCCTGACCCAAGATTCTTGACCCCTTTATTCATTGGAGGCACAGGAAATAACAGTCTCTGTATTCTTCACTTAAATGAACCTCACTTCTCATTCTTCCCCTTCTACACACAGAAGTCTGAGGAGCTCTGCATCCCAAAGGAGTACCAACACTGGAGGAACTCATTAAAGACAAAATAATTAGTCAGGACCTCACAGAAACAAATACTCTAGAGTCCTGTGGTGGTGAGTGATGACAACCTCTGTTTAGAAACTGACCATTGGGGGAAAGTGAAGATGCTGAGCAGCTGAGGACAGATGCTTTCTCATAGCCTGTCTATGTGTAATCCCTGTAATCCCAGTGGCTCATGAGGCTGAGGCAGGAGGATTGTGGGTTCAAAGCCAGCCTCAGCAATGGTGAGGTGCTAAGCAACTCAGTGAGACCCTGTCTCTAAAGAAAATACAAAATAGGGCTGGGATGTGGCTCAGTGGTCAAGTTCCCCTGAATTCAATCCCTGGGACCAAATAAATAAAATAATAAATAAACTTACTTAGGAACAATTTAATCACTTAACATCACCTAGATTTGTCATTGTATAACAACTAAAAACATTTCCCAGGACAAAGAAGCCAAAGAATTACCCACTTCAAAAGAGCGTGGCTATTTCTAAACATTAGTGAGCTCCACATAAGTACTCTACCTTACTGAAATCTGCTGCTATAGTTTGGATCTGGAATGTCTCCAACATGTGTTAAAGACCTGGTCCCCAGCTTGGTGCTATTGAAAGGGGGTAGAACATTTAAGAGGTGGGGCTTAGTGGGAAGTTTTAGGTCATTGGAGGTTTTCCCTCAGAGCACACTATGCGATGCCTGTCTCTTCCTCTTTCTTACCTTGCTTCTCAGCTATGAGGCAAACAGTTTTGGTCCACCATGCACTCCCTGCCAAGATGTTCTGATCTCACCTTAGGCCTAAAAGCAATAGGAACTACAAACTAAGGACTGAAACCATGAGACAAAATGAACCTTTCCTCTTTGTAAAGGATGTATCTTAAGGATTTGTTATAATAACAAAAAATCTGGCAAACACATCTGCACTGTGATCAAAAGTATTTCTATCCCTGAAAAAGACTTCTGAGATAGTTTATAGGTTCCATGTTTTAAAATAAATGAGTCCTGCTGCACAATCATTTTAAGCATGATTTATTCTTTTTTCATTACACAATCCATGCTTGAATCTTAGCTGTTATAAATATTTGAACATTAAAACATGAACATTCAAAAATTAAAAGGGACCTTTTTCCTCTGCCTTACTCCCATCCTGCTTTCCAAAGGTTGAAGAACTTTCTCTTGTGTTTTGTTGTATTTCCAGTTGTCCCTTGCACTCTGTAACTGTTGAAACCTCAAGGGGGAAAAAAAACACACCCACATTCCTGTACTTTTATACATCATCTAAGTATGCACACACACTGTTGTTGGATGTTCCCCAAACCATCCTCAGGTTTAATGATTTTCTAAAGCACAGCAAAGCTGTTATGCACTCGGTTACTATTTATTATAGTGATGGGATAAAAGATAAAATCAGCAAAGGTAAAAAAGTAGGTAGGTCAGACCTCAGGGCATTTAGAAGCAAGCTTGCAGTATCCTCTTCTTGTTGTGTCTTAGAGATGGTGTTCAATTTTTCCAACAATAAAGTAGAAAAATAGGCATGAGCTACAGTAGTACCTCTCAGGTGTAGTTTTGCTGTCTGTGATTTCAGTCACAATAATGATGAAAAATTCCAGACATAAACATTTCATAAGTTCTGAATTGCTATTAGGAATAGCATGAATAATTTCACACCATTCTTTTTGGTCTTGCCAAGAATATGAATCATCCCTTTGCCCAGTATATCCATACTACCTGTGTTATCTACCCTATGACAGTTGAAGGAGAGATCACATTCACATAATTGTTGTTGCTGTATATTTTTATAATTGCTTTATTTTATTATTAGTTATTGATATTCTCTTTTTGTCTCAGATTTATATATTAAGCTTTATCATAGTAATGTATGTATAGCAAAAATCATTGTATAGAAGAGGTTCAGTACTATCCATAGTTTCAGGCTCCACTGAGGTTGTAGAATTTACCCCCACCGGTGAGAGGAAACTATACAGATAAAGAGAGAGTAGTGTATTGTCAAACAAGAAAGCCTTGTTGTCCAGGTTTTTTTTTTTTAACATTTATTTATTTGCTTTATTTGTACCGAACCCATGCTGTGCATGTGCTAGGCGAGTGCTCTACCACTGAGCCACAATCCCAGCCCCTGTCCAGGGCTTTTAATTGGAGGTCTTTCATATACACTTGGGGTACCTGCATGGCTGAACTTAGTTACTCAAGTCTTCAACTCCTGAAACACTTAGCTAAAGCCTCTAGGGAAACCATATTGTTAGTATACACTATTCTTGTGTGGCCCAACTCCCTAATAAATACATTCTTTGTTGCCGCCTGAAGCTATGGCCGCTTGGAGCAATAAAGCCACGGGAAGAAGTTTAGAGGCGAACTGGAAACAAACAGCCTTTTTATTTTGATAACTTTTCTTTCTGGCTCTAACAATGACTTTAACACACACCACACACACACCACCAAACAACTTGTTTTAAAAGAGGGGATGCTCTAGGACGTCTATGTGCAACCAACATTCTTACCTGTCATCAGATAATTAAGGCTGTGCCCTTGATTCTTCCTAGGCAGGATATTTCAAGGGCTTCAAGATTTTCTTCCAGGAAACAAGACAGAAAACTTTTCTTTGAAAGATGCAAGGTTTGAGCAATCCAGGTTAGCTGAGTTGACCGTATCCTGCACATTTTCAGGCACACACACACATTTCCATGTACATGACTATGTATTATATATATTTATACTTACATAAATGGTTTACTGTTCAATGGATGACTTTGCTCTTTAAACTCACCATATTTTGTTTCTATAAATATGTGAGCATCCAGATAATATAGTTAAAAGATCATGAGCTTCCAATGCTGAATATTTGTGTTCAAAACCAGTTTCTGCTACTTTATAATAGTACAGTTTTTTAAAAAATTCTTAAATTCTATATGACTCAGTTTTCTCCTCTATAAGAGAGGAACAATGAGATTGTGGTTTTTTTTTCTTTTCTTATATTTGAATAACACCGTTACTTAAATAGGAATGCTCCAGAGTTTAGATTAAATAAGGCAGGTTAAAACAGTCACCATGGAATGGATACTTAATAAAATACAGTTGGGTCTGAATTTGTCATACTGTAAAAAGGTCATTTTTGTTTACAAGCAATAATTAGGCCAGATTTAAGAATCAAATTTGGATCTTGGTATCAGTCTCATGGGAAATAGCTTATACATGTGTTGCCACCTGAAGTGATGGCTGCTTGGAGCAACGAAGCCGCGGAAAGAAGTTCAGAGGCGAACTGGAAATAGGCTTTTTATTCTGATAACTTTTCTCTCTGGCTCTAACAATGACTTTAACATGCACCACACACACCACCAAACAACCAACACACCAAATGGCGCAGACCTGATCAGCAATCTCAGCTCAAGTCTCTCGAGATCCCGGGCCAAGTCCCTTGAGACTACGGAAGGCGGCAATGCCCAAACATCTCCATGGCCCGTAGTCAACCGCAATCTTAGCCATCTCCCCAAACAGGGCTCCTGCATTTCCCCCCTTTTGTTTTAAAAGAGGAGATGCTCTAGGACGTCTATGTGCAACCAACATTCTTACCCATCATCGGATAATCAAGGCTGTGCCCTTGACTCCTGTCTTAGGTTGATATGTCAGCCACATGAGACTGTCCCGTGTGACTGTGCCTGTCTTAGGTTGTCCCCCTCTGGGGATCTTACCCATCATTGGCTAACCAGCCATCCAATGGAGCCCTTTAGGATCGACTGTGTATGATGACTAACAGCCGTCCAACTGTGAGGAGATGCCTATAAATCAAAATTGAAGGTACCTTCACTTATAAAATTATTTACCCAAATTGAATACTCTTAAACTTAAATGAATTAGGGTTATTTGGATCCATATATATATATATATATATATATATATATATATATATATACACATATATATACATATATATATATTTGGATCCATATATATCCATATATATATCTATATATATACATATATATATTCATAAGCGCTTTGTTATTTTTGATGTCACACTGGACAGACGCACATACAAACATATATTTTTGATTCACATTAACATGAAATTTAGACAAATACACAGACATAAACACATACATAAAAAGAAAAAAAATACAATTGTATGCACACTAAAGAGAGATCTCTTTTTCTTGGCTGGGAGGAATAAGACTTAAGTTGTGAAATATTTTGAAGGACTCTTATAAGGGAATCATTCCATGTCTTCATCTTGGTCTTCTTGATTTTGTCTTTTTTATTAATTTTGATTGTTCAACAACTTCATTTTTATTGTTTTGATTTTGTACCTGTTTTATTAATCTGGATGGTATCCATATTGGAGAAAATTCGTGTTTTGGCAAAACACAAACAAATCCTCTCCCCCAAATTAATACTGGATCTGGACCCTTCCATGTACCTGAAAGAACACCTTTCCAGTAAACCAAAGGTTTATGTTGTTGGTGTGGATTCCAATGTCTGTCTCCAGCAGAATAACCATTAGAGTCTAAAGTTAAAAAATTTAAAGTAAACAAGGCAAATGCCAATCTGTCCTTAGGATTTTTCCAGTTTCCTTCTTTATGTTTTAATAACATAACTTTCAGTGTGCAGGTTGCTCTTTCAATAATGCCCTGACCCTGAGGATTGTATGGGATGCCTGTTTTATGGGATATATTGAATTTTGCGCAAAACTGTTTGAAAGATGAGGACGTATATGCAGGGCCATTATCTGTTTTAAGCATTTTGGGGATGCCCAATGCAGCAAAAGCTGGCAAACAATGAGATGTAACATCTTTAGCTTTTTCTCCAGAATGTAAGGAAGCAAAAATCATGCCTGAGCATGTATCTATGGTCACATGAATAAATCGCAATTTTCCAAAACTTGGCTCATGAGTAACATCCATCTGCCAAAAATGATTGGGCATTAATCCTGTAGGGTTAACGCCGAAATGAGGATTGGGCAAAAGTGTCATACAAGATTTACAATCTTTTACAATTGTTCTGGCTTGCTCCTTTGTGATTTTAAACTTACGTTGCAAGGTGGTGCTATTGACGTGAAACTGGGAGTGAAATAAGGTAGCTTGTTTTAGCACTGAAAGTATAAATACTGTTTTTGTAAGTTCATCAGCCTTTTGATTACCTTCATGGAGGGGACCAGGCAAATTAGTATGTGCTCTAATATGCCCTACGAATAGAGGTTCTTTTCTTGCCCACAAAAGTTTTTGTATTTGATAAAACAATGTAAAGGCTGGAGTATGAGGTGCTATTGGTCCTGCTAACTCTAATTTAGGGATGGCTTGTACAATATAGTGGATATCTGAAAAAATGTTTATGGGCTGGTCCCTAAAATTTTCCAGAGCTCTTACCACAGCTTCCAATTCCACTAGTTGAGCTGATTTGTGTGTAGTTATGTAAGTCATATTTTCTTTTTTAGTGACTACTGCAGAAGTACCATTTGAGGACCCATCTGTAAATACATTAAATGCCTTGGGAATAGGTTGATTTTTTATTACCTGTGGAAATATAATAGGATGATTAACACAAAAAGATAATATAGGAGACTTAGGAAGATGATTATCAAAATTTGCAGAAGTAGAGCATTTAGCTATAGCCCAGTCACTATCATTGAAGCATAAATATTCAATCTGTGATGATGAATAGGGAGTAATAATAGTAGCAGGGTGAATGCCAAATATTTTAGTAGAAGTCTTAAGTCCTTGAAGAATAAGTTTAGCCACCATGGAGGTATAAGACTCAATTATACTTTTAGGAGAGATGGGCAAATGTATCCATAATAAAGGCCCTTGTTGCCAAAATACTCCTGTGGGTGTATATTGTGAAGAAATAATAATCAAATCAGTGGTTGAGTTAAATCAAATCTATCACAATGAGCTCCTTCGTTGGCTTTTTCTACTAACTTTAAAGCTTTCCTAGCATCAGGAGTCAATGTTTGCGGTGAAGATGGATCAGGGTCCCCGTGAAGGATGTCAAATAAAGGTTTTAATTGGCCAGTAGTAAGGTTTAGTGTAGGGTGAAGCCAATTAATGTCTCCCAGTAGTTTTTGGAAATCATTGAGGGTGGTTAAATGTTCTTCATTTATTAAAATATTGGGGGGTCTAACAAAAGTATCCATGATTTTAAATCCTAAATATAATATGGGAGATCTGGTTTAAACTTTTTCTTCTGCTATATATAATCCATATTTTTTAAAAATTTTCTACCACGTCACTGAATATATTAAATAAGATTTTTTGATTAGGTCAGCCAGTAAAATATCATCCATGTAATGTAGATACATGAGGTTTGGATATTTATTTTTAATGGGTTGGATAGCCTTGTCCACATATATTTGGCATATGGTGGGGCTATTAGCCATTCCCTGCGGCAAAACCTTCCATTGATATCTCTGATCAGGGCTATTATTGTTAATAGAAGGAACGGAAAAAGCAAACCTGGGGGCATCCAGAGGATGTAGGGGAATAGAAAAGAAGCAATCCTTTATATCAAGAGTAATAAGATGGAATTTTTTTGGAATAGCTACAGGACTAGGAAGTCCAGGTTGAGTAGGGCCCATAACTTGCATGGTTTTATTAATTTGTCTAAGATCATGTAACAATAGCCATTTTCCTGATTTTTTTCTTGATCACAAATATGGGGGCATTCCAGGGAGAGGTGGAAGGTTCTACATGTCCTGCTTCTAATTGTTCCTGAACTAGTAGGTGGGCCACTTGTAATTTTTCTTTAGATAGGGGCCACTAAGGGACCCACACTGGCTTATCAGAAAGCCATGGTATTTTTAAAATTATTTTCTCAGTGGCCCCAAAGAAAAATGTCTTTTTCCTTTATGATAATGATTACTTTTAGGGTTAAGATTACCCTGTACTTTTTGATAATGATTTCTTTTAGGGTTAAGATTACCTTGTAGATTTTCACATTTAACATCTGCAGGCTTGGTTGCAAGGTGTACTCCCATTTGTTGTAAAATATCTCTTCCCCATAAAGTAACTGGTAGGTTAGGTAAAACATAAGGCTGGAATGTTCCTTTATGTCCTTCATCATCCTCCCATTTTAAAATTACCGCACTTTTTTCTGGGAGGTTTTTATATCCCAAGCCTCTTATACTGGTTGAAGCTTTCTGCAGAGGCCAGTGCTTGGGCCATTGGCATAAATTAATAATGGAAGAGTCAGCTCCAGTATCTATTAATCCCTCCATTTCTATTCCTTGGATTTTTATTTTACACATAGGCCTCCTTGAACAGTCTCAAACCCAGCAAGCATGGGTCTTTAGTCAGTGGAACAAAATCCTCTATTGTTCCCTTTTGGAGGCATACTCATTTTAAATGAATTATGTAAATTGGGAAGAAGAAGCAACTGAGCAATTCTATCTCCTTGATTAACAGAACTTATACTTTGGGGTGAGCTAAGCATTATTTTTATTTCCCCTTTGTAGTCTGAGTTTATTACACCTGGGGTCACTTGCAAACCTAATAAGCTTTTAGGACTTCGCCTGATAATAAGTCCTACAGTCCCTGAGGAAAGAGGTCCCCTGACTCCTGTGGGAATCAGTTGAACCCCCATTTCAGGTGTTAACACTATTCAGGCGGTAGAACAGAGGTCTAATCCTGCATTTCCTCTTGTTCCTCTGGCGATGGAGTGGATGGGTAGTAGGGATTGTGTCGGGGAAGCATCTGAGTGGATGCTTGAGGAAACACCTCCTCCAATGCCCCGTACATTTGTGGGCCCCAGGTTATTGGGCCCCATGCCCCGTTTTTTGAATTCCTGAACAAAGGATTTCCATGGATGTCAAATTTTGAATGGCATTTATTGGCCCAATGATTTCCCTTTTTACACCTGGGGCAGCGGCCTGGGGCACGGTATGAGGTTGGTCTTATTTCTCTTTTGGGATTTTGCCTAGAATAGCCTGATTGATTATGATAATTTTGCCTGGAATATCCTGATTGATTATAATGTCTATGTTTAGTCTTTGTGAAATTTTGAGGGGAAGCACCTCTCATTGAGGCTGCAATCACATTTCCTGTGACAAAGGCGTCATTTATATCTTTACATAGTTGTATATATACGGAAAGATCCTTTTTAGTTCTCCATGGCCTGATGACTTCCTGGCAGGATTTATTAGCATTTTCGTATGCTAATTGAATGACTAATGGCATAGCTTGATCAACATCTGCAAACACTCTACCTGCAGTTCTCAAAAGTTGATCAGCAAAGTCAGCATATGGCTCATTAGGTCCTTGAATCACTTTTGACAAGCTACCTTGTAGATCCCCAGGTCCTTGTACAGTTTTCCATGCCTCTAAGGCAGCTGCATTTATCTGAGCATATACAGCTGGGTCATAATCTTTTTGAGCCTGTAAGTCTGCGAATTGCCCTTCTCCTGTGAGCATTTCTATATTATAGTCTCCAAACACTGCAGCTGCATTTCTTTTAGCCGTTCTATACAAAGTTCTTGGAATTGCGATCGCCAAACCAAGTATTGCCCCCTGCTTAATGCTGCTTTACATAGACTTTTCCAGTCTGAGGGGGTTAAGCTAAAGGTGTTAAGGGACTTTAGCATACTCAACGTGAAAGGAGCTTGGGGCCCATAAGTCATTACTGCCTCTTTGAGATTTTTTATTGTTTTGAAATCTACTGACTGATGGACCCTCTGTCCATTTTTCTTTTCAAATGCCGGCAGTTCCCAATGTATCTGTGAGTTACCCTCGAGAGCGCATAAGCACTCAGAAAGACTTTTTATTTCTGTTTCTAGGGTATGCAAATGCCTAGTAATACCCTTCATATTTTCTGTAATGGATTCCACCCATGGGGGAGTAGAGGACACAAGTGGTTCCTCTACTTGACGGTCCTTTTTCTTGTTCTTTTTAAGTTTCTTTTTCCTCATTTTCTCAGGATCACTTTTACTAGATTCCTCACCACTGCGAATTTCACTGACAGCAATATCCTGAGGCCCAGGTTCCATTAAGAGCAAGTATCCTTCAGCTATCACCAATAACTCCCGAATAGCTCTAATAGCTTGAATTTTTGTCAGTTTTGGGACTCTTCTAATACTCTCTTTACTGGTCTTAGTTGACCCAGTGGAAGCTACGCTTTTTTGATCATTTTCACTTTTTTCTAAAATCCTCCTCATTGAGAACGGAGTCAGGTATATCAAGGAGTCTTTCCATAGCCTCTATCACTTGGGATTCAGTTATATTCGAACCCATCTTTAGAGACCTTTCAGTTTTTACCTGTCTGCTCCAAAGTCCCCATATGGGCTGCCACCTGTTGCCCCCTGAAGCAATGGCCACTTGGAGCAATGAAGCTGCAGAAAGAAGTTCAGAGGCGAACTGGAAATAGGCTTTTTATTCTGATAACTTTTCTCTCTGGCTCTAACAATGACTTTAACACACACCACACACACCACCAAACAACCAACACACCAAATGGTGCAGACCTAATCAACAATCTCGGCTCAAGTCTCTTGAGATCCCGGGCCAAGTCCCACGAGATTCCGGGGCCATGTCCTGTGAGACTACGTAAGGCGGCAATGCCCAAACATCTCCATGGCCCGTAGTCAAGCACAAATCTTAGCCATCTCCCCAAACAGGGCTCCTGCATACATGTTTAATTAATAGCAGTTAAAAAAATGTTTGTTCTCACCAGGTTATGATGAGTTCTTAAGTGCAAATTATATCATAGCAAAGGTTTATTATTCCTGTACTGAAAAATTTACCTCTGAAACAAACCTTAAAACTCATAAGCTTACATAGATGTCTGCTATAAGCATCAAATGAGACAGTAATATAATCCTCATTAAATTTTTACTAACCACAAACCCTTTGATTTTAAGATAAACATACTGTGAATGCATAAATAGTAGACACTACTGATTGTGACAGACATTAACCTCCCACACCACTAGCATGTAAATTTCCTGAAGACCAGTGAAGCCCAGGAAGGCTAACAAAAGTAATTTTATTTCTGTAATAAAGATCAAGTCTCAAAGTTGAGACTGTAACTGAATTTCCTTTTAGTGTTCTTAAATTGAATCCTTCTCCTCTTGAATCCCAGGAGCTGTAACATTTCCATTATTGTCCTCAGTCTCCAGGCAAGTTCCCTCTTTACTAAATTCCTTGATGAGAACTAGATATTTCTTCAAAAACTCTGGCTACTGAGAGAATTTTTCAGGAAAAGTGACCAACAAGATTGCTAATGTACATATGTACATAACCCAAGGTAGATGTCCCATTTTTTTTTTTTTTTTTTTTTTTTTTTTGGTACCGGGGTTGAACTCAGCGGCACTCGACCACTGGGCCACATCCCCAGCCCTTTTTTGTATTTTATTAGAGACAGGGTCTCACTGAGTTGCTAAGTGCCTCGCCATTGCTGAGGCTGGCTTTGAACTCACAATCCTCCTGCCTCAGCCTCCCAAAGTGCTGGGATTACAGGTGTGCACCACCGTGCCTGGCTAGATGTCCCATTTTTTAGTAGCTAATGTTTGTGCTAAATGCACTCAGGTTATTATAATAATGCAGGTACGTTTTGCTTAATAAACATTTATTATTAAAAGACAGAAAGTCAAAGGCATTTTGAGTTTAGATGAAAAAAATATAGAATATTTTGCAGATGCACATAAAACAAGGTAGAAATCATATTCCCACATAGTTCTGGAATAATTTCAAAACATTGGAAACTGAGTGAAAATATTTTGTGTGTTGATCGACTAAGCGTGAATAATAAGAGTGAACTTTTTCTTTATTTGGGAAGAAGGGGAAATAATGTTTTGCTGAAGTGGGATCTAAAATGAGTATTATTTTTTAAAAATGTTGTAGTTGTAGATGGACACAATGCCTTTATTTTATATGTTTATTTTTATTTGGTGCTGAGGATCAAACCCAGTGCCTCATGTATGCCAGGCAAGCACTCTGCCGCTGAGCTATGGACCCAGCCCTTCTGTATTATTAAATTGACTGGAAATGTTCATCCATTAATGTTGCTCTATAATGAGATTTTATACATTTTAACCCTGGAAAAGAGTTTTTACACAGATAGATCCTAAAACATTAATATCTATATATTAGTGTATCGTATTATAATTGAGCATATTGATCCCCTAGAAATCATTTACAGAATTACATTAGTTTTTTATTTTTTAAAAATGTTTTTTTTATTTGCTTTTAGTTGTACACAATGTGTTTATTTTTACGTGGTGCTGAGGATCGAACCCAGGCCGCGCACGTGCTAGGCGAGCCCTCTACCTCTGAGCCACAACCCCAGACCCAAAAAGGACCATGGGGCATGAGCTGCAGGCAGAAGGTGGAGATGGTGATTCAGGTCTGACTCTGAGAGTGCCGCTGCCTGTGGCAGGAAGAGAGGAGGGGTGGAGGAGATGCCCCAGAGGACTGGCACAGCAGAAACCCAGGATGCGTCTAAAGAGGCCAAAGTGTCAGCGCAGGGAGTTGGGCAGGAGGCGAGAGCATTGGGCTAACTGCTGGAGAATGGCCGCAGGACCCGGTGCATAGGGGAGGGCAGGGGTCCAGAGGGCGTGCAGCTCTGACAGGCCCCCAGCACAGCAGAGAGCTCCCTGGATGACTGAGCACACAAATGAAGGATGAAGAGAGGGAGGCACCTGGGGCTCGCTCAGAGTAGAGGTCTGGGTGAGGCTGGAGGGCCCTGCAGTCAACACGCCTCAGGACCCACTGCCACCCAACGGCTGGTTCTACTCAAGGTCTTGCCTCTTCCGGGACACTGAAGCCTGCTGGTGAGGGCCGCTGGCCTCAGAACCACTGTGTAAACAAGAACATGTGAGAGGAAGTCCGCGAGGCCCACGTCACACCAGGCCGAGCAGGTCCTGGGCAAGGACTCCACTGGGAGGGACGACTGGTCAAACGCTGCTGTCCTCTGGTCTCCAGGACCAAGCAGAGCAGCGTCGTGCCTCTGTGGCACGGGGCTGGCCAGATGGCAGCAGCTATGTGGAGGAAGACCCAGAGCCTGGGGGTGGTTTGCCCTCTAGCTGGACCCCTATGGGACCCATGGGGTCCTGAGGCAAGTACTGGGAAGGACGACAGACACGCTGTGGACAACTCTGCAACAGTGCACGGAGACCATGTACCTGTGCTTCTGAACCCCATTCTCTCGAGGGGGCCTCTCCCCACTTTTCCCCACTTTTCCTAGTCCTAGAGCTGTTGCTAGTCCAAGTCAATCCTCCCAGTGACCTTCTGATTTGCCTCTGTGATGGTATCAAAGAATTCCTCCTCCCCTTTCATCCTTCAGGGGCCAGGCTTGGTCACCGCCTGGGGGTGTGGTCTTCCTACTGGATCATCTTAGCCGAACTTCGTCCACAGCCTAAGCAACTCTGCTCTATGAGGTTTTTTTTGTTTTTGTTTTTGTTTTGTTTGTTTGTTACCGGGGATTGAACTCAGGGGCACTCAACTACTGGGCCACATCCCCAGCCTTTTTTGTATTTTATTACAGACAGGGTCTCACTGAGTTGCTAAGTGCCTCACCATTGCTGAGGCTGGCTTTGAACTTGGGATCCTCCTGCCTCAGCCTCCCACGTGCTGGGATTATAGGCGTTGGCCACCATGCTCGGCTTGCTACCAGCTTCTTGGTGAAAACCCAATAGACACTGGAGATCTGGGACCACCTGCCGGTCTTGGTCTGAGCTCAGAACTCAGTCTAAGGGGGATGCATTCCTGCCTCCCAAACACCTAGGCGGAGGGAAGAACCTTAGAAACCTGACTGGCCGAGACCCGCGCGGCACAAAGTTCCTGGCCCACCCAGCAGAAACAAAGTGGTGGTCCTGGAGCGGTGGCCCGGCGACCTCGGGAGGCCGCTGGTCCACGGGGGCCGCACTCACCCCGGTCCCCGCCGGGCCCTGCCCCGCCCTGGCCACTGCCTGGCCCCAGCCTGCCGCACTCAACCCGTCCCCCGGCCTGGCCTGTTGCACTCACCCCAGCGCTGTGCCCGCCTGCCTCCGCCGGCTAGTCCTAGTTTCTTCTCTTGATATTCACTTTTTATCTTGTCATAACATCAGAAGTTAATCACTTTCCATTTGAGGTTAGGTGTAAGCTCCTCTGATAGATGGGTTATCCGTCCCCCCCCCCCCAAGAGTTTTCCACATCCTGAGAGATGCAACCTTGTTTCATTCTAGGCAGGATGTTTCTTCCCTGGACAGGATGTCCCCCCCACCCCCACTGATGTTTCTTCCCCAGGCAGGATGTTTCTTTTCCCCAGGCAAGAGCCAATAGGCTTAAAGGTCACCCTGTTCTAGGGGCAAAGAGCCAATGGCGTTGGGGTTGCTCTGGTGCACCTCCCACCAGAAATCCCTATATAGGACCCTGTTCAAGAGACACACAGACACAGGGACAGACCCTTCAGCTCTTCACTGCTGAAGAGGAGGAAGCCACTCAAGACACATCAGCTTGACCCTGCAGAGAGGAAGAAGCCACTGCAGGAGCTCCAGACCGATGGCCTCCAGCCGATGGCAGCTGCCCCAGCTGGCAGCTCCAGACCCATGGCCTTCAGCCCTACGGCCGCTCCCAGCTGACAGCTCCAGCCTCCAGCCAGACAGCAGCTGCTTTAGCTGATAGCTCCAGAGATCCTAGCCAGTGTGACCAAGCACCCACCTTCTGTCCAGAGCTTGCACACTCCCCTCTCCCTGACTCACCTCTCCCACCAGAGCTTGCACACTCCCTTCTCCCTGACTCCCCTCTCCCAGTACCTCTTTGACCTTCGACCAGAGCACCTCTTCTCCGGTCTTGCTACCAGCCACAAAGGCTGTTGAATAAATCTCTTGGCTGCACGGCTGTCCCCGGTGTGATGTTTTTGCCCTTCATCCTCAATTGCTGTTCAGTGAAGTGTGAAATATTAAAGTTTCCTTTGAATTTGTATGGAAGTTTAAAAAATGCTGTTTGAACCATAGCTAGAGATCAGAAAATATCACTGCAAATTTGAATGGGAATGGATATGACACTTCTTATTTTGACATCAAAAGTATATAAAGTTTCTCCATTCTTCCCTTCCAAATGCATTCTGCTGTCATGTATAACTAATTAGAACAAATTAAATAATTTAAAAAATTTTTAAAGTATATAAAGAGGCCAGGTGCAGTAGTGCATGCCTGTAATCCCAGTGATTTGGGCGGTTGAAACAGGAGAGAATTGCGAGTTCAAAGCCATCCTCAGCAATTTTGAGGCACTAAGCAACTCAGTGAGACCCTGTCTCTAAATAAAATACAAAACTTTTTGCTGTGGATGTGGCTCAGTGGTCAAGTGCCTCTGAGTTCAATCTCCAGTAGCCCCTCCCCCCAAAAAAAGTACATAAACAATCTTAGGAAGTAATTCCTTCTCTTCTACCATTTGTAAGACATTGAGGAGGATTGTTGTAAATTCTTCTTCTTTAAACATTTGGTAGAATTCACAAGTGTAATCATTAGCTTTGGGTCTTTTATCAAAAGTTTTATTTTATGAATTCAATCTGTTTTTCATTATATGTCTATTCAAGTTTTTTATTTATGTATTTTCAGAAATTTCTCCATTTCATCTGGGTTATCTAGTTCATTGGCTTACCTTTATTTGTAGTACTCCCTTATAATAGTTAATATTCTGTAAGGCTAGTACTGATGTCCCCTCTCATTCCTGGTTTTAATAATTTGTGTCTTTATTTTGCTTTGACAGTCCAGCTAATGGTTTGCCAATTATGTTAAGATTTTCAAAGAACCAGGTTTTGGTTTAATTAGTTATATCCCCATCTGAAAACATTTTTTGTGTGTGGTACTAGGTATCAAACTCAGGACCTCTTTCATGTTAGACAAGTGCTAAACCACTAGGTTACATCCTTAGACCTAACTGTGTTAGTTTTGTGTCACTATGACCAAAAGACCTGATAAGAACAACTGAGAGGAGAAAATGTTTATTTTGGCTCATGGTTTCAGAGGTTCAGTCCATGGTTGACCATCTTCATAGCTCTGGACCTGAGATGAGGTAGAACATCATGGTGTGTTGCTGCCTGAAGCGGAAGCCGCCTGGAGCAACGAACGCTGCAGGAAAATTCGGAGGTAGGATGAAAATGAAAAAAGGTCTTGTATTCTTCTCTCTCTGGCTCCAGCAATCACTCCAAACGCTCTAACTCCAACCACCACCTTCTTCTTCTTCCCACACACTCTAACGAACCTCACCCAGTTATATACACATAGCTTTAACAAGGACACGTGCTTACAGCTCGAGCTTACAGGTGCGTCACAGAGTGTTCACGGGCATATAAAGATTATCAGGTGGAAACTAGAACATCTTTTATGGCTCTCAGCTAACCGCAATTTTTAGCTATCTCCTTGATTATAGGCTCCTTCAATGGTGGAAGGGTGTGATAGAGAAAAGCAACTCAGAACATGACAATCAGGAAGCATGGAGAACTCCTTCACCAAGGACAACATCTCAACCCAAAGGCATGGCTCCTGTGACCTACTTCCTCCAGCCACACCCTACCTGTCTATAGTTACAACCCAGTTACCACCATTCAAGTGGCAAAATCCAGCAATTATGTTGAAGCTTTTAAAATCTAATCATTTCACTTCTGAACATTATTGCATTGCCTCACACCTGCGCTTTTGGAGGGCACTTCATATCCTATCCATAATACTTACATAGCCTTTTTTTTTTTTTTTTTTTTTAAACCAGGATTGAACATAGGGGCTCAGGGGCACTTAGGCATGGAGCTACATCCCCTTTTTATTTTGACACAGAGTCTTGCTAAGTTGCTTAGGGCCTCACTAACTTGCTCATTCTAGCTTTGAGCTCACGATTTTCCTGCCTTAGCCTTTCTAGGCATTGGGATTACAAGTATGCACCACTACGACTGGCTATACATCTTTCTTTTTGTTAGCTTTGAGATTCCTTTTCTCATTCTAGTTTCTTAAGGTGAAATATTAAGTTTTTGACTTGAGATCTGTCTTGTCTTTAAAAATTCCTGTTTGTAGCTGTAATTTTTCTCTGTACACAATGATTTCACTGTGTCCCACAAGATATAAAATCTAGGGCTTTGATTTTATTCATTTCAAATGTTTTTCTAATTTCATATGTGATTTCTTTTCTGTCCAGTTATTGTTCAGGAGTTGTTGGGACTATGTCTGCCAAGGGATAAAGATTTGACTGCTTACCACACCTTAAAGGACCGGGGCTAAACCAAGGGGTGTGGCTATGACGTAGCGTGAGAGGCTGAACCGCCTTGCTTGCTGATTGGTTAGTTCTAGGCCTATTTAAGTCAATGCTTGTTCAATAAAGCGAGTTGTTCTCCGGACATCCCGTGAGCTATATACAAGACTTTCTAGGTGTGGCGTGTTATCTGTTCAAACAGACAGAGGTAAGGCATCTAGCGATTTCTGTTCTTAAGCTCATTCTCGCCGAGTAAGCTATATTTTCCCTGTTAGGGCCTGATAGGAAGATAGCTTAGAACTCGGCCCCTTTCGTAACTCAGCTACCCCGGCAGGTTGGCGCCCAAACGTGGGGCGGGAACAAGGAAAAAAATTATCGGTGAGCTTAATAAGGTTAGAGACACAACGTCTCTTTCGCTGGCAGAAATCCCCTTTTATTATGGGACAAATTTTAGCATTCAGGAAATCACGAGACCCAGCCCTTGAGGCATGGAGCGGTTTATTGAGAAAGCAAGGTCTCCAAATATCTGACAGTCAATCGGAGATGATCTGGAATTCGTTAAAACGGGCGGCTCCCTGGCTCCCAAAGTCTGATTTTGATTCTTGGGAGACTTGGGATGAAATAAAACAAATTTTAAGGGACCGAGAAATTGAGTACGGGGAATCCCCACCTCCGGGAGTTTATCCAGCTTTATCCGCCCTAAAAGCGTACTCGCTTTTACAAGAAAAACAAACACCTAATTTTTCCTGGTCCGCGAATTTAAAGAAATCTCACTCCAGGGAATTAGAAACTACAGCCCCTCCTTTAGAGAGATCTGACAAGGTCCCTGAGAACAAAGACCTCCAACCACGTGGCTCGAAACTTTCTGAAAGTGATCCGCCATTTTCTGAATCAGCTCGTATTAAGCCTTTGGCGCCATTACCATACCAAGAGGCGCCAGCGCCCTCTAGTGGGCTTTCACCTGTAATGGCATTTCCAGTTAATTTAACAAAACTTCCTATAGCTAAAATCACTCAAAAAGCTAATAAAAATCTGGCCACATTTATTGAGAAAGTAGAAAAAGGCCTTCAAAGAAAACTTCCACCTAATGACCAATTTACAAAAATGTTAGTTTGGGAAGAAATGACCACAAATCACAAGCTGGCCTATGCTAAGTTAAAAGATAAATTTATAAAAAGATGGATTATTACCACCAAAGATGTGGGTTCAACAACTCACCAGTCTCAGATATTAAACACTCCCATTAATGCTCGTACTAAGATATTAACAACAGTTTTAAATGGAAAAGGAACCTATTTTAAATACGGACGACAAGGCTATTTTAAAAAAGACTACCCCGATGGTCTTGATCGGCCTCCAGAATGCTCCCCTGGCCAGATCTCAAAAGATTTAACCTTAATTGTTATTGATATTAAAGATTGTTATTTTTCAATACCTTTTCATCCAGATGATTATGAAAAATTTGCATTCTCTGTCCCATCAACCAATTGTCATAAGCCAGATAAAAGATATAAATGGATAGTGCTCCCTCAAGGTATGGCTAATAGCCCAACTTTTTGTCAATATTATGTTTCATGTCTTCTGTCACCATTAATGAAAAAATCACAGCTTACCTTATATGTCTATATGGATGACATCATCCTGGGAGCTGCTGATGTCCAACAACTAAACTCTGCTTACTTAACCCTTCGAGAGCTCTTAGAAAAAGGAGGATTACACATATCCAATGATAAAATACGAACTATTCCTCCCTTTAAAATATTGGGGACAAAAATTAGCCTAAACTCTGTTTGTCCTTTCAAACCCCAACTTCTCATTCAAAAATCTTATTCCTTGACAGAGTTACAAAAGCTATTAGGAGAGCTAAACTGGTTAAGACCTTGGCTTCATACCTCTACTGAGGATTTATTACCTCTCTTTGAGTTGCTACGGGGAAAATCCCCCTCTGATGTGATTTTACTAGAAGAGAGTCATCTGTCAATATTACAAAAAGTCCAAGATGCCCTCAATTCAGCCCAATTGGCGCGATACCAACCAAAGCAACCTCTATATTTATGGATTTTCTCAGGTGCTAAACTCCTGACAGCTGTGCTCACCCAGATGGGAAATCCATTAGAATGGATACATTCCTCTGTGGGAGGAGCACCTCGAGTTTATTCCCAATTAGATCAATTAGCAGATCTTATAATAAAAGGAAGAGATACATCATTGAGGCATTATGGAAAAGACCCAGATATTTTAACAATTCCTTACCGTTTGTCAGATTTTGAATGGATACAGAGAAACAACCCTAGAGTCTCCTATGCATTAGAAGGATTTCTAGGAAAAGTTGACTGTCATTACGGGTCAAGCAAATGGACTTCTTCTTTCCCCAAACTGGAGTGGACTCCCCCCATCTTGTTTTCTAGCAAGCCACTCCCCAAGGCAGTAAATGTCTTCACAGATGGAGGAAAAGAAGGGTCAGCAGTTGTAATATTTCACCCATCCTCAGGCCAAAGGACACAATACTTTGAAGCAGTTACTGGTTCTGCTCAATTTAAAGAATTATATGCTGTTGCATTAGCCTTGACCCATGTCCAAGAGCCTATAAATCTTTTCTCAGATAGTTTATATGTAATTAACCTATTACCTACTCTAAATGCCTCATATATAAAGATAGATAATAATCCTATCACCCCTCTGATGATCCAGGTTCAATCCCTGTTAAAGGGGCGTAATGAACCTATGTTCCTCCAACACCTTAGGGGACATCAAGGCTTATCTGGGCCCCTATCTGAGGGAAATCAGGCCGCTGACCGTTTGGCCACCACAGGTGTATTAACAGTTACAGTTCCATATCAACAAGACCTTCAGTTAGCTCAAGGTCTTCACAACCTTACTCATTTAAATTGGAGAGGTCTACATAATAAATTTCCTTTAGTTCCTATAAAAGATTTAAAAAAGATTATAAGGACATGTAAATCTTGTTTGCCCTTCTTACAGGTCCCACCTCTCCAGTCCCCTGGGGTAAATCCCAGAGGCCTAAGGCCCAACGCTATCTGGCAAACTGATGTAACCCATTATGTGACATTTGGAAAATTAAAATATATATTTATGTCCATAGATACTTATTCACATGCTTGTTGGGCCACGGCACATTCTGGAGAAAGGGCTAAACATGCTGAAAGTCACTTTTTACAATGCTTTGCTATTCTTGGATTGCCAAAACAAGTTAAAACTGATAATGGACCCTGTTTTATAAGCAAATCATTACAAAAATTCTTCCAAACTTGGCATATTAAGCATACCACAGGGATTCCATATAACCCAAAAGGACAAGCCATAATAGAAAGACATAATAAAACCTTAAAGGACCAATTAATAAAACAAAATGGGGGAAACAACCCCCATGACCAGTTGAAAACAGCTATGCTTGCTTTAAATATTTTAAATTTTTCCAAACAGCAGCCTCTATCTACATTTCAGAGACACTGGTCTAACCAAACGCCTTATATAAAAGTTGAGGTCCGTTGGAAAGACCCATTAACTGGAGTCTGGAGAGGTCCTGATCCATTAATAAGTGCTGGCAGAGGTTTTGGATGTGTCTTCCCAATGGGGGAGCAAAACCCTATATGGGTGCCTGCCAGAGATCTCAAATATTGCCAATCCGACCAAAATGACTACCCAGGAGCACAAGCTCTTGAGGAGTGATCCTTTCTTTTTTCCACAGAAATAAAAAAACCATGACAAAACTCCTGCCCTGCTGTGATTAAACTTCTCATCACATCCGTTTCAAAATTCATCAAAGACACTATCCTGGACTCCTTCTTGGTCAGCATCTCAACCCTCTGCGATGAGAGAAGAAGGACTATGCCATTCCTGTGACAATTATCTGGACTTTATGCTAGACGACTTCCTTTGGACTCTAAGAGAAGAGCGCTATATCTTAGGACAATTATCTGGACTTTATGCTAGACGACTTCCTTTGGACTCTGAGAGAAGAGCGCTATATCTTAGGACAATTATTTAGACTTTGTGCTGGACGGCTTCCTTTGGACTCTAAGAGAAGAGTCCCATTCCTGTGACAGTCATCTGGACTTTATGCCAAAAGGCTTCCTTTAAACTGAACTAAATAGATGGACTTTCTCTTTTTGGTGAAATCCTTGCTAAATGGGTAGACTTTCTCTTTTTGGTGAAATCCTTGCTAAATGGGTAGACTTTCTCTTTTTGGTAAAATCCTTGCTAAATGGGTAGACTTTCTCTTTTGGTGAAATCCTTGTTAAATGGGTGGACTTTCTCTTTTTGGTGAAATCCCTAATTGTCATTGTCTTTGTGTGCACCTTTAGCCCTATAGAATTGGCCAGATACAGCTGGGTGGTCTACTGTCACGCTGAGCTATAGCCCTATAGGCTTGGCCACGGTCCTTAACAGGATGCAGAGGTATGCCATCCAGTCAAGCCTTCCCAAAGGTGACTGTCATGTCCCATGTGCTCCCCTTGGCCACCTGCTGGCCCTAGGCACGTCCACCTAAAGTGCTAGAGTGATAGCCAATAACAGGTAAGATTTTTCCCAAAGAGGAGAAGTCAACCTAGACGGGCACACTCTCTATGAGTTGGACACCCTAAAAGATGGGACATCCCATTTAAAAATAAATGGAGAGACCCATTTTTTTAAATAAACAAAAAAAGGGAAATTGTTGGGACTATGTCTGCCAAGGGATAAAGATTTGACTGCTTACCACACCTTAAAGGACCGGGGCTAAACCAAGGGGTGTGGCTATGATGTAGCGTGAGAGGCTGAACCGCCTTGCTTGCTGATTGGTTAGTTCTAGGCCTATTTAAGTCAATGCTTGTTCAATAAAGCGAGTTGTTCTCCGGACATCCCGTGAGCTATATACAAGACTTTCTAGGTGTGGCGTGTTATCTGTTCAAACAGACAGAGGTAAGGCATCTAGCGATTTCTGTTCTTAAGCTCATTCTCGCCGAGTAAGCTATATTTTCTTGCTGGCAAGAAAAAAACTTCCTGTTAGGGCCCGATAGAAAGATAGCTTAGAACTCGGCCCCTTTCGTAACTCAGCTACCCCGGCAAGGAGTATGTTATTTAATTTACACATATTTAAATTTTTCCAAATCTCCTGCTTTGATTTGTATTTTCATCCCAGTGTGACCAAGGAATACAGTTGGTATGATTTCAGTTATTTTACACTGGTTTGTGTCCCGACATATGGTCTATCCTCAAGAATGTTCTGTATGTGCTTCAAAATAATGTGAATTCTGCTGTGGATGGAGGGGCTTATAAAGATATCCATTAGGTCTACTTTGGTATGCAGGTTCAATCACACCTTCCATTTCCTTGTTCTTCTGCTGTCCAGTTGTTCTACCAATTATTAAATGTGGACATTCATGTATCCAAAATTCATTGCAAAATTGTTTCTCCTCCTAATTTTGCCAATTTTTGTTTCATGTGTTATGTTCAGTGGCTATATATTTATAATCGCTACACCTTCTTAGTGGATTGTCCCTTTTGTCATTATGAAATGTTCTTTTTCTAAAGTAACAATATTTGTGCTAAAGTCTGATACTATCATAGCCACTTTAGTTTTCTTTTGGCAACTCCACATTGAACATGATTTTCCATTTTATTTTCAAGATGTTTTTGTCTTTGGCCCTAAAGAGAACCTATTATAGATAGTACAGTTATATAATGCTCTATAATACATTAGACCCATTTCTGCATGTTAATCCATTTACATTAGATGTAATAATTGATAAAGTAGAACTTGATTTTTGTATTTTTGTGTCATTTCTTAGATCATTAAGATTGTAGATTCCTGTGCATTCTTAATACATTTAAAAGATCCAAAAAAAAAAATATCTTTTATTTGTGTGGGCTCTAACTATCTATGTCTGTCAGAAATTAATTAAGAAAAATGTAAGCTTTATCTATTCATTTGAAAAGAGCAACAATGAATTACATTTCTTGTTAATAACATCATAGTATTACTATGAAATTAATTCTTATCTCACAGATTCCCCTGATATCAGACCAAAAGTTATATTCTTTTGTACAGAATCAGGTTTTTTTGGAATATAAAATAAAAAATATGAAACACAAAATATAAAAAAAAAAACTCATTATGAAGCACAAAACTTGGAATTTATTTGCCTTGGTTTATTTCCCATAGTTGGAAATAACTATGAAAAATAATAGCCACTTAACAGTTTGTTCACTCAGACTCTTTACTGTTTATTGCCTTTGTCTATAATGTGAATAGTGTACTAGTTTTTTTATTACCAGTATAACAAATTACCAGAAATTTAAATGCTTAAAGCCATGAACACTGTTCCTTATCTGACAGTGCTGTAGGTGACAAGTCCGGTAACAGCATGGATTCCCCAGTTCTCTGCTTTTACCAGGCCCAGATCAAGTTGTTGGTGGGGCTACATTCCTTTCTGGAGAGCCTGGGGAATTATTAGCTTTCATATGTATTGTTGATGGTGATTGACTCTTGCTCAGAATCAGTTGTGATTACAGAATTGAACACTATTTCACGTCTGCAAGTCATCATGTAACAGTGGTCCACTTTATGCTTTGAATATAACCCTTGTTGCTCTGCCACTGCATTTTTAGAAATGGACATGTTTAACACAGAGCAGGGAAGATCCTGGGAATCCAAATGTTACCCTCTGCCTCATTATCATGGTAGTTGTGCTGTTTTCCAAAAGAAATCTGCAGCATCAGAACAATAGTATTAAGATGGCTACAAAAAGCAAATGACATCTACATACATATGAGACCTAAACCAAGTGTTGGATCTTCCCATCTGGCCCCATCCAGGCTAACCTAGAAGCTCATAAATGACTGCCACAGTATTGTGCTGCACTACTGTCATACATAACTGCCTAATAAAAAATTCATTCTCCGTCTTTTGTGGTTTTGTCGTTGTTGATGATGGTGGGCAGTGATGCAGAAGGGTGGTTCTGTTCCTAGGGCAGTGTGGAAATCCAGAGGCTCATATGACCTAGAAAAGAAGGACATATTTTCTGCTTACTGCCTTGTCTCCACCAAGAGCTGACACTTCCTTCTTCATATCTTTAGGGTCCCTGGAAAGCAAGAAGTTTCTTTCCAAGATATGGTAAATTGTGACATTCATGGTTCCCAATAAATAATAAATGCGTTTGTGTGTGTGTGTGTGTGTGTGTGTGTGTATTTCAATACAGGCATAAATATATATATCAATACAAGTATACAAGGTATGCTAAAGAAATCAGAGTAATTAATGTTCCCATTTCTTTGTGTTTGGAGTCTTGGAGCTATTTTCTTATAGTTACTCAGAAAACAGAACAGAAAGACAAACACTACATGTTCTCTCTTACATGTAAATGCTAAAAACAGGTCCACTTGAACATTAAATGGTGATTACTGGAAGCTGGAAAGGGTGGGGGAAGAGAGAGGGAGGCTGGGTGATGGGCACCCAAACATGAATAGAGGGAATAACTTCTAGTGCTCTGCAGCACAGTAGGGTGTCTACAGTTCACAATAACCCTTTTAGTTCCCTTCTCCACACTGGAAGTAATGGGCCTCTTTCCCTCCCTTTTTGCATAAATATCTTAAGTAGCACAGATTTTCAGAAAATAAAAGCCAAAAAGGAGCTGGGCACTGTGGTGCACTCTGATAAAGCAGGAGGATCACAAGTTCAAAGCCAGCCTCAGCAACTTATCAAGGCCCTGAGCAACTCAGTGAGACCCTGCCTCTAAATGAAACATAGGAAAGGGCTGGGGATTTGTCCCAGTGGTTTAGCATCTCCTGGTTCAGTCCCCAGTACCAAAAAGAAAAAAGACAAAGCCAAGAGAGAGGCCTTCAGAACAATTACACCACAGACAAGGACATGAACTTCCTAGAAGAGAACTTCCAGTATAGAGGACTTCATACCCTTTGGAAGGCTGGGGAAAGAGACACTAAAATTAAAACATGAACTAGTGTCCCTAAAATTTGTCCTGTTGTCACAGGAAAGCAGGGATCTGAAACTCCAAACCTTGGTTCTTGTGTTCCAATGAAAGAAAATTAAAGTCAGACACCAAAACTCATGCAAGAGAACTTTATTACAGGTGAAAGTAAAAGTAAATGCAAAGTGAGGCTTAAGCAGAAAGCACTCAACAGGTGAGTGGGCCCTCTCCAAGCACAGAATGACAAAGGAGACAACGCTGTCCCCAAATTTTATTACCCTTTGATGTTTACCAAGAGAACTGGGGATCACCTTCTGTACTCTTTGCCAATCAGGTGTTCATCTCCTCTGTCACATTGGGTGGTGGAGTTTTTGACCTTAGTTGGTCCTCTCCAGAACTGTCATGGTGGCCATCCTATTTAGGGGGTGCTTTATCTACAAGTCAACCCCATGTTAATATGGGCACTGGGGTCAAAAGCTGGTCAGATTACCTTAGTGCACCTGCACTATTAAAGCAATCCTTCTTCTCAGACAAATGGAGACACTTATAGCCATAATTCCTAGCTTCATATCAACCTCAGTGGATCCTGTCAGAGTTAGTCCCATTAATTCTTTTCTCTTGACAGGTTTTCCCAATTAGCTCCTTTTGCTTCTGTTTATTTTCTTCAAATTAACTACCACCCTTTGCTTTCTTGACTACTCTGGAAAAGAAAGACCCTAAAGTAATTTAAAGAACACTTTATGACCTTACCATGCATTTCACTGCTCACTGTTAGCTACTACCTAACACTGTCATTGTTCCTATAGAAGGAGTGAAATTAAGTTACTCATTTCCTTTCTTAAGGATGGAAATGCCAAGAAGGCAATGGGAATTCATTTCATCACCATTGTTGAGTCTCAACAAAAAACGTTTTAGTATAAAACATATTAGGTTTTCAGTTTGCTTGTTTTCATAGAAACTATTATTTCTGATTCTTTCAAACATTCAACTACTTACAGCAGGAGTGGAATTCCAAAGTTTTTTTTTTTTTTTTTTTTTTTTTTTTGTGAAGGGGGGTATGTCTCATTAAAGAGTAGATATAGACTACAATTCTAAGTTATTAAGAGTTTAGAGCAGTAAAATCCTAAAAATCATGCTTGCTTACCAAACAATAAGTGCTTTATACTTTTTAAGAAGCAAAGTATCCTGAGAGGAGGATTTGGAGGCAATGGAGCTCTTGGTTATTCATATGAGTCTGATAAAAACAATAACACTATTTTTGGATGTCTATAGATATACCCTAAAAGAATGGGTAAATGGATTTGAAGGTAAATATATTTGACATAGATTTTATAATTGCTTTTAGAGGTAGGACCTCTCAATTGCATTTTTGTAAATAAATCTTTTACAATCAAATAACATAAAAAAAGCAATAGTAGCTGGTCGTGGTGGTGCATGCCTGTAATCCCAGCACTTGGGAGGCTGAGGCAGGAGGATTGCAAGTTCAAAGCCAGCCTCAGCCATGGCGAGGCAATTAGCAACTCAATGAGACCCTGTCTCTAAATAAAATACAAAAAAGGGCTGGGGATGTGGCCCAGTGGTCAAGTGCCCCTGAGTTCAATTTCTGGTAAAGGAAAAAAAACCAAAAACAAAAAAAAAAAAAAAAAATAGTAGTCAAGGAGGTGAATTAAATCTTGGATTTAAAGGATGAAGGTCTTAAGTAAAAGATGTGTGTAAAAAGTAAATAAAAGCTTCTTATGAAATGTGATTTTAGAAATGGTAATTTCAAAATTAACATATCACACAATATGATTTAAATATTAATGTGAAACTACTGAAACCAGAGTTTTGAGATGAAACTATCTGCCCTGCTTTGCCAATTTCCTTTTGGGTCCTTTTCTTGCAAATTTTAAGAATAAAATCCATGTACAGTAACAGAAAGGAAGAGTAAATGGAGCAGGATTTATTGAAGTGAGAAGAGAACTCCCATGGTGTGGGGGGTGGGGGGAGAACCTAATAGCAGGAAAATCCATTTTGATGTGCTAGCTTAGGGGCTTTTATGGTTTTGGGCCATGAACATTGACCAAAATCTATGTTAAACTTATTGAAAAAGTACCAAAAGTCAAAATCTATGTTCAACAGGTATTGGAAATTATTGGTTATGTTCTTTAGCCTTTGCTTTAATCCTTACTATAACTCCCACTAGGTTCACCCTCATCTTCCAGTTTCCCAGCCACTCTGGGACAAAGGAATTGGCTGGAATATTCCAACATGTAAGCCTCCTGGTCTTTACATATGAACTAGGCCTTGATGGGGCCTATTAACATTTCTACTGGTTAGTCTCCAGGTATGGTCTCTACATTTGAATAAGACCTTAATTGGGGCCCATTATTTTGATTGCTTGACCATTTTATTATCTATTTTATTCTTATTCACTACATTAATAATAACATAGTCTAAGTATATTTGCACTTACTTCATCTCTATATATAAATCAAAACAGAAACAAAACCCAGAGCCAGAAGCTAAAGTAGTAAAGGCAAATTTTATTCAGGACCATTGTAAAAGGAAATAGAGATCCCATTATCAATCTGGGCTATGTCCCAAATACAATAGGGACAAATGAAGAATTCTGGAAAAAGAAAAAGAGGGATCGGTGTATAGAAAACTACTAAAAAGCACAGAGTCTACAGTTTATTTAGCTGAACCAACCTAACAGAATTCCTGCTGCAAACAAGATTGTGTGATCAAATATCAAAGATAGTGAGGAATTACTAGATATTGAAAGTGATCAAATATTAAGGATGGGGGAGTCTTATTAAACTAACTTAGCAGGGTTCTTTTTAAAAACTGGATTTTACAAGGAAGTGCACAGTTGGGCCTATAGAAGGATCAGGAGCCTATATCAAGTTTGGTCAAGCAAAGATATATTTAGTTATTGATAGATCTTCTTCATTATTATGCACTACTTTATTTATTTATTTATATGTGGTGCTGAAAATTGAACCCAGTGCCTCACACATGCCAGACAAGTACACTACTGTGCTGGCTGAGCCACAGCCACAGCCCCAAGCAAAGAATTTTTATTAATTATGTCATTTGTAATTTATGCATTGGTCATAAGATATTTTTATCTTTTCACAGGGAATATGAAAAGTGAAATATTCAGGGTGACACTTTCATTTGAGAATTTGTAGCATTACGGGCATTTTGAATACACATAATGAAATACATGCTAATTTAAGATGAATTGTAATGTTCAATGCAAGCATCAATGTACTTGCATGTGTGGTATCCCATTAATAAATAGAAATATTATGGCCAAACTTAAGCCTATCTATTTGAGAGTGTATTATGTTGAGAATGTGTATGGAGAAAGAGAAAATGGTTGCATATGCCAAAGTTCTCCAGAGGAACAGAACCAATAGAATGTATATGTAATTATAAGAAGGGATACATTAGATTCTTCCATGATTAGAGGTTGACTCTCCTCCAATGGCTGTCTGCAGACAGGAAAGCCAGGGAAACCAGTAGCTGCTCAATTCAAAACACTGGAAGTCTTAGAATAAGAGGGACCAATGATGTCATCCTGGTCAATAGCTAAAGGCCTAAAAGGTCCCTGAGGGTTTCTGGGGCAAGTCTGTCTTCAAAGCCTGAAGAATCCGTAGTTTGAAGCTCAATGGCAAGCAGCAAAAAACTTACCCACTCAAGGAGAGGGCAGCATGTGTGTGTGCATGCCAGTTTCAGTTTCCTCCTGATTTTTGTTCTATTCAGGCCCCCATTCATTGGATGTTGCTGGGCATGTGTTACCCACTCAGTTCACTGACCCACATAGCCACTGTTTCTGGAAAATCTGACTGACACACCCACACCCAGAAGTTTGCTTTTTACCAATTTTCTAGGCATCTCTAAATCCAGTCAGTTGATACAAGATTGACCATCTCAGAGATCTAATCCTACTAAACCTATTTTCACTAGACTATTGTCAACCATTTTTGAATACAATTGTCTAAAAAAATTAACATGACAGAAATTTATCTCTGTAAAAAAAAAAACTGGAGTAATACATGTATCATGTTTATTATATACAGGAATTTAGCCTCAACTAAATAGAGTCCTGTCTTTTGTCCCAGGTCCTATGGGGTAACTTCTAAACATTGGAATTCTCCAAGTGATAGGAATATTTTTGTTATTCATAGTTTCTGCTAATAGGATATACTTTTTTTTTTTTTTTTGTACTGGGGATTGAACTCAGGGATGCTTAACCACTGAGCCACATACCCAGTCCTTTTTATATTTTATTTAGAGACAGGGTCATAAGACATATAAAATTCCACCAGAAGACTTAAAGAGCTAATATGTACAGCAAAGTAACAGGATACAAAATTAACGTACAAAAATTGTAAGACATGGAAAACGACAAACCCCAAAATAGTGTGGCCTCAGAAGAGGGAGCGAGGAAGAAGACAACACATTGGTAACATTGATCCTTTCCCAAGACATTCTTTTCCAGTGACAGGACAATCTCTGGGAAGGAAGCAAACATCATCCAATAACAAGACAATCTCTGGGAAGGAGATATCAATCCCAAGCCTGAAATGGTAGTCTCTGGAGGAAGTGAAAGCATTGATCCTTCCCCAAATAAATCCTTTCCCAGTGACAGTACAATGGTACCCTGATGGGAAAGAGAGAAGCACTGAACGCTGACCCCAGACCCTCCATTCTTCCCCCAGCAAAAATTATGCCCAGTAAAAACAAATTTCAAATTCTTACAAACCTGTTTCCTGAGTACCCAAACTGACATGCTCTGTCAATAATTAAGTCATCTCTCAGTGTAACATACATAAGCACAGATTCCTCCTTTGGCCAGTGGCTCATTTTTCACCAGATGCATTACTCTACTGCTGAATAAAGGCTGTGCTGATCTGTGAAGTTTGCACCTGGCTCAGTCCTTTTGTGTTAACAAAAATCAACAGCTTCTATATAAACCAATAATGAGTCCCCTGGAAAAGAAAACAGAAAAGCAATTCCATTCACAATTCCCCAAGAAGACTTATAGAGCTGATAAATATGTACAGCAAAGTAGGATGCAAAATTTTTTAAGATATGGAAAATAACAAACCCCTAAATAGTGTGGGGTTGTCATTTTCCATATCTTACAGATGATTTCACAAGTGAATTTTAGTAAACTTTAAATTCTATTGAGTTTAACAATATCCCAGATGATTTCATAAATGAATTCTAGTAAACTTTAAATTCTAATGAGTATAAAAATATCCCAGACCATGTACAACAAAATGGAGTCTCAATTTTCATCATACTAACTTGGCAAAACATTAATACTAAAACCTCATAAAATGCTGCAAAAATGTCACATATGAATGAAAATGGAAAAAAATTTGCAAAGAAAATCCATCAAACATAAGAAAAATGCACTCTAAGCAAATAAATGGGATTTCTTCTCAGAGACAGTCTATTTAATGAATAGTCTATTTACTCAAAATTTTAAAAGAACATCTCAAGAAACAAGATAAAAAAAAGTGGGAAGCATTTCTAATAAAACTGGAAAAATGATTGGCAAATACAACAAACACTATTTCTAAAAATAAAAAAACACACATTTATCATTTAAAATGGCAAAACATTAGCAATATTTCAATTAAAATAAGAAACCAGGGACAAGACAGCTATTTCTATTAACATATTCTATTAAATATGTAAAGAAACACAAACAAATGATCATTAAACAACCATTTAATTGGACTTAACTAGATTAGATTAATTACATCAAATAAGAAATGAACTAAATATCACACATACTTGAAAAGATACGACTATTTTCTTATTAATAATGTTATTATTCAGTTAGAAAACCTGAGACTATTGTAAAAATCAACACCAAGATTTTAAGTTTGCCATGAGATATGGGATGCAAATTTGGGAAAACTAACACCTATAATTATATTAGAAAAAAATTGTCTTACAAATGAAAATGGAGAAAAAAAGCTTCATTAACAATAATGTTCCAAATGATGTAATATCTATAGGGAATATAACACAAATAAAGATATGAACAAATAGAAAAATACATCATGCTTTAAGATGGGAAGACTTAATGACAAAAAGTGACAATCATATAACCACTTTGGAAAGCAGAATGGAGATTTGTCAAAAGACTAGGAATGGAACCAACATAGGACCCAGCTATCCCACTCCTTGGTATTTATCTAAAAGAATAAAATCAACATACTAGAGTTATACAGTCACTTCAATGGTTATAGCAACACAATTTACAATAGCCAAACCAGGGAATCAGCCCAGATGCCCATCAATAGGGAAATGGATTAAGAAAATGTGGGAGTTTTATTCTGCCATAAAGTGAACGAAATTATGGCATTTGTGGGTAAATGGATGGAAATGGAGAACATCATGCTAAGTTTATAAGATAAGTCAGATTCACAAAGCCAAGGGTCAAATGTCTTCTCTCATATGCACAAACTAGAGTAAAATGAGGGGGGAAAAAAGCAGGGATGGGGAGATCCCATGAAAATGGAAGAAAGATCAGTGGAATAGAGGAAGGGAATAGAGGAGGAGGAAGGAGGGCTGGGGAAAAGGGAGGAAATACAGAATAAAATTGACCATATTATGATATGTACATATATGATTATACTACAGTAAATTGCACCTTTGTGTATATCTACAAAGCACCAATATTAAAAAAAAATAGTGTAAATAAATCGAAGGAAGACCAGTACAACAGAGGGAGAGCAACAGGGGAAGGGAGGAGGGAAGTGAGGAGGAAGGAGGAAGTAGTAGGGACTGAAGTAAAACAAATTATATGTCACGTATGATTATGTCAAAATGAGCCCCAATATTATGTATAACTATAATGCACTAAAAAAAAAAAAGAATACTCACGTAGCTTTATGATAGTAAGGTACTGAAAAAAAAAACCCACGTCTATTTGTACAAAATAAAAAATACGCCAGTTAAATAAACCAAAATAGAGTAACAGTAAAAGGGACGTGCTTCATTTGTTCTCAAAAAGTAATTTATGAAAAAATAATTTATGAAAGATTTAAAATAAACTAATGTAATTTATGTAAGAGATTTTTTAAAATAAGACAAAGTACTGGATACATAATTTCCATTATTTAGAGAAAGTTTTATAAAGCCATTGCTGAAATTATTTTTTCCAAGTCAAACCTAAAAAATTTTAAGAGTATGTTGTTTTCTTCAGGTATCCATTCTGATCCAAAACGTACACAATCTCCTTACATATTCCATTAATTTTTATTCTAAAACTGACTCTGTAATCTATTCATTGCTCTATGGAAACTGTCACTTCTAATTCCAAGAACTTCCAAATGAATGGATTTAGATTCCACGCAAATAAAGCGCTCTGCAAAACGAATTTATTTTTTCTTTCATAACCACACCCGTACGCGTATTCCACCCATTTCCCATCCAAATTCTTTATTCCACCTATCCCCATCCAAATTTATTAAGTACATGTTTGCTTTTAAGTAAGGACAGAGTTTATGTGCTTTTCTATAAGAGACAATGGCAGGTGTGGCACTAGCAGGCTGGCCTGACCTGAGTGCACAGAAACCAGGTGACTGGCGTGTTCAACCTCCAGTCAAAACAAAGATTTGCTCCTCACAGAGCCCACTGCTTCTACAAAGTCCACCCACAGACAAATCAGAGCCAAGTCCTGGAGCGCCAGGCGCACAGAGGCAACTGCCCAAGTAGCTCACAGCAAATCCAGGCCCGGCCTGGCCTGGGCCCCAAGTCCCACACAATCCACGTCGTACCTGGTGAAGCCCGCGAAGCCACCGTTTCGTTGAGCCCCGCCGAGGTCCCGTCCCGCCATGAGAAGTGTACCGGCGGACGGTGGGAGAAGGCTGGTTCCGACGCTCTGACAGTCTCACCTCCAATGTGTTCCAAGAGTTCAAGGGAACTTTGGCAAGCTCCGCGCCCGCCCCATCCCGGGAACCTCTTTTTCAAATCCTGGCGGCAGGCCACCGGCTGCCAGCGAGATGCTGCCTACATCATCCGGCCCTTCAGTGTCCATCGCCGGGCAGCAACTGCGGGGTCCTCGAGAGAACACGGCCCAGTAGGTTGGGCTACCCGCACCCTCGGTCCCAGTCCCCCGCTAGACAGGCTTCTCCAAGGAGGAGCGCTGTTGTGACAAACCTCACAAAAAAAAAAAAAAAAAAAAAAAAAAAAAAAAAAAAAACCAAACACACAGGCGTGCTAAAGGGCGGAGACTACAGAAACGCGACCTTGCACATGCGCACTGAGCGCCCTCCGCTACCGGGCTTCTGTGGACATGCGCAGCGACTGCGCAGCCTAAGACCGCGCAGGCGTACTGGGACTTAAGCGGTGTTACCTAGAGACGATTAGCTTTCCTTGAAAGATGGAAACTTGGAGTGGTCCCCTCCGGTTGTCGTGGCGAGACCAGGTTTGCTAATCTGTGAGAACTGATATTGGGTTCCGGAGGCGGTGAAAACCAAGTGGGAGGACAGGTGCCTCTGAGGCCGTTGGCCTCTGCCATGAAGAGGATTTTTGGCTTTGGGGGTAAGGGCCGTTCACTCTTGGGCTCCGCCCGCAACCTGCGGAGGAACTGCGTGGGCTTTGGGCTTGAGAATGCCGGTAGTCTCAACTCGCCCAGGTACCACGTCCGAGACAAGGATATGGGAAAGATCCACAAGGCTGTAAGCATGGGCAATGTAGCCAAAGTGCAGCATATCCTTATTCTTGAAGAAAATGGCGTGAATGATACAGCAAGAAGAACAGGTAATAGGGACTTTGAACCAAGGGGATAGGGGTTTTGGCGAGCGCGGTGTGGAATAAATGGGCACCTCTCCAGCTGGGCCCCTCAGGCACCTTGGGAAATACTGGCTTAGGAGGGGTCTAACACTCAGAACTTGAGTAGCAAAACAAAAACAAAACTTTAGCTCATTTCCGATCCACTTGTGATTCCCACGTGAAGCTCTTTGACTTTTTAAAAGCGGTTAACTGATAAAATTAAGTATATGCAACATTTTAATTTTTAAAATACAAAATTTTAAAACTATGTATACGGTGATATTTCCTATAACTACTAAAGGGCTTAAAATGCTTTAAAAATTTAATATCAATGTTTTTATGAAGTATAACTATTGGGAAGATAGTTCTCTGTTATTGAACAAGGAAGACTCATTCTAAAAAATGTAGATCTTTCTATATCCATTTTAGATAAACCAAGTGAAAATATCGAAGTTAGCAGTTTTTAAAAATATTTTTTCAGTTGTAGATGAACATAGTATTTTTATTTATTTATTTTTATGTGGTGCTGAGGATTGAACCCAGTGCCTCACATGTGGGAGGCAAGCATTCTACCACTAAGCTACAGCCCCAGCCCAAAAAGTTAGCATTTTTTTCATTTCCCATGCTTTTACTATTGTGATGACACTAAGAAAATTTTTTTTATAATAAGGACTTGCTCTTCTTGGTATCAAAATACACTATTAATTTTCACAAATTAATTGATACTTGCAACTGAAAAGACAGATAAACGAATGCAACAGAATAGAAAATCCAGAAATACCCAAATGTATGTAAGAGTTTAGAACTTGAAACCGATGACATTCCTTATTAGTAGGTTTTTGTTTTGTTTTTTGGTACTGGGGATTGAACTCTGGTGCACCCGACCACTGGGCCACATCCCAGCCTTTTTTTGTATTTTATTAGAGACAGGGTCTCACTGAGTTGCTACGGTGCCTCGCCATTGCTGAGGCTGGCTTTGAACTTGAGATCCTCCTGCCTCAGCCTCCCACACGCTGGGATTACAGGTGTGCGCTACCGCGCAGGGCTCTCCATATTAGTAGGAAAACATGAATTATTCATATATGAAATGCCTGATAACTGGAGTAAACTAGCTAGATTATTATGTCACAAGTTTCTCCATGGACTATTGATTAAAATTTTTAATAATACAGAATGATAAAAGTACCAAAAGGAAATACACAGGCCTACTTATGCATTATATACTTTACTATTGGCCAAGACCTTCCTAAGAATAACCTCAAAAGCAAGCATTCTTTTTCCTTTTATGGTACTCAGGATTGAACCTAGAGCCTGGTGCTTAGTAAGCACACACTATCACTAAGCTCTACCCCTAGCCTTAAAGAAACTATTCCAAAGGTCAGTTTGCAGAAATGAAAAATCGACCCCCCCTCCCATATGTCAAAAGAAGTTAGAAAACAGACTGTTGCAATATGTATACATACATATATAATTCAGATAAAAAATATATCTTCATTATATGGAGAGTTCTTTCAAATCAACAAGGAAAAAAGTGAACTCCATTTATTTTTTATACTGGGGGTTGCACCCAGGGCCTTGTGCTTTCTAGGCAAGTATTGTACCACTAAAGTATACCTTTAAATCTTGAATTCTTAAATTTGGTAAGGAACACTTCTACAGGTTACCTATGGACATTGGAAAAATTTCTTTGTCCCCGGTAAGAGAAGGAATTTAAGTTAAAAGAGGAATGAAATAGTGCTTACCAACTACAAAATTTGTGGGAATGAAAAGCAGTGATATACTTCTGCTTAACGCTTAAATTATGACTTTTCAAATAGACAGTTTGATCCACTGTACCATATTTTAGAATGTATATGTCTCTACCAACAAATTGTATTATACTAAAATATCTTTAGGAAATAAGTGATAGAATTTGTTTTTCTCAGCACTGCTTAAAATAACAGTGCATTAAGAAGAACCTACAGAAGCCAGGCACATGCCTGTAATCCTACCAGTTTGGAAGGCTGAGGCAAGAGACAGCCTCAGCAACTTAGCAGGACCATAAGCAACCTAGTTGAGACCCTGTCTCAAAATGAAAAAAAGGGCTAGGGATGTGGCTAAGTGGTTAAGCACCCCTGGGTTCAATTCCTGATACACACACACACAAAAAAAAAAAAAAAAAAAGGAAGAAGACCCATAGAATAGATTTCACTAGTAAATTACAAATTACAATGTATCCATTGGTTAAAATAATATAGAATCATTGAATTTTGCATAAATATATATGTCTGTTGACATGGGAAGATATACTTTGTTTTATCAAGTGAGGAAAAAAGTCAGTTTGATTATACATATACACAAATTATTTGACTGTGGTCTTGTGTTAGCTAAAAAGATACAAAATGATATAAAGTTTTTTTTTGTTTTCAGACATTAGAATTATATTTGAAATTTCTTTTCCATTTTTTATTACTTAGAAGTGTATTTTTCTACTTCCAATGTGTGGGTTTCTCATCTTTTTATTTGTTTCTAGCTTAGTTTCATTGACACTAGAAATATACTTTGTTAATTCAGCATTTGACATTTGATGAGTCTGGATTTTTGGCCTAGCATATGATTAATTTTGGTAAAATTTTTTTTTCTATTTTCGTTCTGTGATGTCTACAATGAATATGTATAGAAGTTCCAGTAAAAGTTTATTGTTAATAAAAAGTAAACCTTGTGAAGAGCAGGAATATGAGTCTAGCACAGAAAAAAAAAAATCTCATTTTTTATTAGTTCGAGTGTATATGTTTGTATGTTCACAAGTAAAGGAATCTTTTAAAATCTGTGTTTGTAGATTTTATTACATATGTATTTCTTATACATATTTTTGTATATGCAATTATAGATTAGCCATTTTAGATTCATCCTTATGAAAATAAAAGCAGATATAAATGATGATTACTATTGTAGAAGTTATTATTTTACTTTATAAAAGTTTTCTTTAAAACATTTTGAACTCCCCAATAATATTTATACATTCTGTCTATCCATTTATTCACCAACATAACCTGAATACCTATTATGTAGCAGAAATATTTTACTATCTCTCGGACCCTTCCTTCTTGAAAACCATCATGCTAACTTGCCCCGACTAGCCTGTTGTGATGATTAAGATGAAGTAATAGGACCTAATTTCAACTGAAACTTTCTCTCTCCTTTCAAACAAAGGCATTTCTGAAGGAGATTATAAATGATAACCTTTAACTGCCCTTTGACAATTTATAACAGTACTGAAATGCTGATACTAAGGAAATATCTGATTTTCATATATTCTCTAAATACAATAATTAGTAAAATGAGCCATTCCTATTTATTTGTATCTGAGTTTTCTTTGGCTTAAAATTTCCTGAAAAGAATTCCTTTGCTTTTTATAATTTTGTTGCTATTCAGCACTCTTTACCCATAGCACTTTTAAGTACCAAAATTTAATATTTTGCCAAATGCCAACCATATAAACAGAATTGCCATAGAACTATTGTACACGTTGTATTTCACTTACTATAAGGCATCATAGATTGTGTGATAAGCAGTTATTTTGTGTATTAAAAATTTTTAAATGTCATTTATAGTTGTAACACATTATGAACTATAATTGATATTATGGTTCAGATGTGTGACATCCCCCAAAAGTTCATGTGTGAGAAAATGCAATAATGTTCAGAAGTTAAAAGATCAGGTTTTGATAAACTTAACCCAATCAGTGGATTCACGCACTGATTTGGATTAACTGGGTGGTAACTGTAGGCAGGTAAGGTGTTCACTGGCAAACCCTTTGGGGTTTTATAATTTGTCTCTGGTGAATGAAACTCTCTCTGTTTCCTGTTTGCCTTGCCCTGAGCTGTGGCATGATTTATGCGACAGAGTGAGCAGGGCGTCCTCATTGTAAGATAAGGGGGTAGAAGCAATAGCATACCCCCTTTACTGGATAGATGTTCACACAAATACAGCGCTGAGAAAGCAACTTTGTCTGTGTATGTTCTAGCTGTCTCCTGTCTATTCTGTTTTCTGTTCATATATGTGTCCGCCAGGTGTCACTATTTCAATTATTTAGAATGAGACTGGTTCTGGAAATTATAACCTTTTGGAATCTGAGTTGGAAGCACAAAAACATTTTCTAAAATTGTACTACATAGCAAGTTTCTAGTTAGGGAAACAGCTTTGTAAATGCCTGCTGTTTAACCTCTTCTCTTATAATCATATGCACCAAGAAAAAGCCTTAAAGAGTCCTTTTGTGATTGAAAGGGATTCCTTTTACTTTTAAAATAAGTTTAAAATAGATACACAAATTCCTTAGGGTTGAAGTCCTTCAGAGCTAACATTTGGCTATGCCTCCCTTCCCTGCCCTAGGTTCTAAATAAGACTATTATAGAGAAACAATAGTCCTTTGAAACCAGGCAGAAAATAAATAACTTCTATCAGGCAATTGAACAGGTGTGCGGAGAAATGGCTTCAGAGAATCCATGAGAAATGATTTAGACCCAGGCTAGTTTCAGATAAAAAGTAACAGTAATGCAAGACATTCAAATAATGAGTGCCCAGGACCTTGAAACATGTTGGGTAAAAGATTAAAATGTCTGAAATGTAATCAGCATATGTTGCCGCTTCCCCAAGTCTTATGACTGTGATGTAACTACAAAAAAGTTAATGTATGCTGTCAAAAAAATATGCTTATATACTTGCAAAAAAGAAAATAAAAGACAGAAGATCCAGCAGCCTGACTTGTATGTCTGTTTGCTGATTTCTTTCATCCACCGACTCTTTTCATCAGCACCAATCGAGAAAAACCCTGATTCCTCTTTGCTGAACCCGGCCTTCGGCACTGAGCTACATTCCTCCCCCACACTTTTCTGCCATGATGTCTGCCTTACTTGAAGCCTACAGCTAAAGGGTCAGCTAACCATAGACTAAGCCTCTGAAACCACGAGCCAAAATATACTTTTCCTTTTCTACATTATTCTGGTTGGGTCTTTTGGTCACAGCAATGCAGAGCTGACAAAAACAAGTGGCATTTCAGTGTCTCAGATGTTGAAATGTAAGAAAAATAGCATCTTAGACTCATTGAAATACATATCTGCAAAGTAGGTATAATTGTATTATTTTACTTAATTGAAATGTTGTCTTTGTTAGGTATTAGTAGTAGTAGTAATAATAATGTTTGCAATTGCATAAATAATTGTAATTATTAACCATAATAATAATATTACTAATAATTATTACTAATAATTATAAACTACTTCTGCACAATGCAAATACTAAAGCCAAAAAATAATAATTATTAGTAATAATTATAATACCTAATAATCATTGAGCTTTTTGAATTAAAAACAGTTCTAAATACCTTGCATGGATTTTCATTTAAGCACTTTAGTGGTATCCTGTGAGGTTACTACTATTTTTTTTTATTCCAATCATAAGGGTAAGAAAAATGAGACAGGAAAGCTAAAGAATAACAAGTAAGGATCAGAGCTTAAAGTAGGAATCAAACTGAAGTTGATGCTTTTTCTATTTAGTGGCTGCTCTAAGTTGACTAGGGATGTAGTTCAGTGGTAATACTTGCCTTACTAGGCTCAAGTCCCTGGATTCTATCCCCAGCATCACAAAAGAGAGAGAGGAAGAGGGAGAGTAGAATAAAGGGAAGGGAAGGGGAGGGGAGAGGAGAGGAGAGGGAAATTAATTGAGTGGGAGAGAGGGAGGAAGGAAGGGTGCGTGAATCAAATAAGTTGTATGTTCATTAATGTCATGAGTAGTAAGAACTAATAAATACTGCACTTCAGAAGAAAATATTTGCTTTGGAGGCAAAGGAATTACATATTTAATGTTTGCAATTGCATAAATAATTGTATATCTACAGATGGTGCTCTGTAATATCTAAAAAATTCTTTCACTGTCACAGGACTGTTCTACACTTTGCCTGTGCCTATGGTCGTCTAGAAGTGGTGACTCTTCTGGTAGAGAGGAAATGCAGCATTCACATCTGTGACAGTGATGGCAGCACAGCACTGATTAAGGTAGATAGTAGCCAACCATTTCAGCAGGAGGTGGATTTGATTTAAATTCTTAAAATAAAAATGGGGGCTGGGATGTGGCTCAGTGGTGGGGTGCTCGCCTAGCATGTGCGCTACCCGGGTTCGATACTCAGCACCACGTAAAAATATATGCATTGTGTACAACTAAAAGCAAATAAATATTTTTTAAAAAAAATTTATCCCTGTGGAATGTTTATCTTGAATTAACTTGAATTTACAGTCTGTTTCTTGGTACAATACTGACAGGCCATACAGTGCCAGGAAGAGGAATGTGCAACTATTCTGTTAGAACATGGTACTGAACCAAATGTCATGGACTTTAGTGGCAACACTGCTCTCCACTATGCTGTTTATATTGAGAACACATCAATAGCAGTAAAACTACTTTTGCACGATGCAAATACTGAAGCCAAAAACAAGGTATAAATCAACCAACCTTATTTTCTAAATATTTGAAATACCTTTGTTTTAACAATGATGTATATAGGGTGAATATTCCATATTTAGAAACTCGAGCATTCCCTGAATGAAAATAATTTGAAATGACTTAATTGTTGAAGATTTCACTTAAAATATTGATAATTTTAAGGAAGTATTAGAGGGTAAGCTTTGTTTTATGCTTTCATGGCAAATATTGTGAAAAAACAATTTCTTAAAGGTAAAAACCTTTCTTTTTTTTCAAATACTTTTTTGCACCATTTTTTTTATAATTAGTGTAAAATAACACAAGAAAGCAAAATTTTCTTTGGAAATACGTTTTATCTTAAAACTCAAACAAAACAAAGATATTTAAAAATAAATAACAATCTTATGTTTAATCAGTGCAAGTCATATCAAAGTGATCTTCTATTGACAGTAAGGTTTAAAAAGGAGAAATGGAGAAGGAAAGTGATTTGAAGTATTCAGTCCAATTTGGAAATTAGATAATTGAGCAAAAATACCACAACGAGTTTGTTTGTTTCAGTTTGTTTCCAGTTTATATGTATAGAAAAGGTGCCCTTAAATTTGGGTGATATTAATTCTTAGTTTGGAAAAGAAAGTTGTTGAATTGTAAACATGTTTAGAGATAACTTTTACAGGTATTTTAAGGAAGCCAGATTGACAGGACCATGTAGTAATTAAGTGGAAAAGAAAAGGGAAGAACAAATAATTAATTGACATCTAATCCTTTTCTGACAGAAGCTACACTTGATAAGACTAAACTCTGCTCTCAAATCTACAGTGTGTTGCTGAGAGTTGGGAGATAAGGAGCTTATATAAAATCAAGGTGGCAGCCGGGTGCGGTGGCGCAGCCTGTAATCCCAGCACTTTGGGAGGCTGAGGCAGGAGGATTGCGAGTTCAAAGCCAGCCTCAGCAGTGGCGAGGCACTTAGCAACTCAGTGAAACCCTGTCTCTAAATAAAATATAAAAAAGGGCTGGGGATGTGGCCCAGTGGTCGAGTGCCCCTGAGTTCAATCCCTGGTACCAAAAAAAAAACAAAACAAAACAAAATCAAGGTGGTTTTTTAATTTAGCTAGTCTCTGCATGTCCCTACCCAGGAAAATTAAATTGAGTTTATAGGAAGTGACTTTCTCTTACTCTTTCCTCCTTTTGTCCAAATCCCCAAGTGATAAAGGTAATTGGTTATATGGAAGAGAGATGAGACTGAAGTGATGATTGTCTGCTTCTCTAGTTTTCACCTAGAATTATACATCACAGTGACCTGGGGAAATTTGAAAATTCACAAGTCTAGGCTCTCCCCTGAAGATTTTGATTCAGAAAAATCTAATAAGACCTAGACATAGATATTTAAAAATATTTCCTCAAGATTCTTATAGAACTCCTTGATATGAACCACTGAATAAATGAGTATAATCAGTGAATTGCCAGATCTTAAGAAATTCTCTAGAAGTGTTGGACTTTGGTTAGCTTCTGCATCCTTGAAATCTCTGCTTTCCAATATTATTCGCCCAACTTCATCTGTCTTTTTCTACTTCCATTGTTAGAAAGTTAAAAGGAATATCGGCAATATCTGTTGGATTACAGAATAACACATTTTTTTCCTTCCAACCATCAGTAGTCATCCACTGCCATTCAGAACACCTTTGGAGATTTGCTTGTGGGTAGTCTTCAATAATCAGCATTTGGTATTTTAAGGATTTCATGTGTCTTTGTTATAATTCAGGTTATTAGGTCAACAAATATTGATAACACAGGGTTCTCTTGAAACTAAGTATATACATGGGTATTTTAATAGTTTAGTTTCAAGGGTCCTATGAAACTAATTATTCACTTAATTAACAGTGTAGGAGAATTGACTACCAATGGAGTATAAATTAGTAAGTATTGGGAAGATCTTGAAGTGGGTGTTATGAGTCTTATCATATTTTGGGGCCTGATTTTTTGGTAAAACATGATGTTAAAAAAAAGGAAAGGCTGGGGCTAGGGTTGTACCTCGATCCTCAGCACCACATAAAAGTAAATAAAATAAATAAAGATATTGTATCCATCTTTAAAAAATCTAAAACAAAGAAATGTTTTACATGAAAATATTTACTTTGTACGCAACCATTTGGAAACACCTACAACAAAGAAAAACAAAGGCTATAGACTAAATGTGTTTCATAGATATATTTAGCTGAACTCCATAAATTCAGCCAACATTTAAAGTTTAGGAGACTCATGCAGATATGTGAATTTTGAGCTTTTTCTAAAGAATAAAATCTGGTCTCCTTCAATCCCATATTACCAAGTAGTCTGCTGTACAGAATTTGTCCCCTTTATTTGAAGTATGCATGTTCTCCAATTTGCTACTAACCCATCTCAGAATTCACTCTTGTCACCTGCTTTGCCTCTATAAGTATTTGAGTTTACAATTTCCTGTTTTATTGTATTATCTTTTTATAAAGATTTCAGAGTTTTCAAGGTAATTTATAAGAATATGGTCTATAGTTTATCTTATAGAAATGGGATTGAATTTTAGAATTTAGACATTTGTACTTTAATACCTTTTTCTTTATACTATAAATGATTGTATTTCCATTTGAATGTCTGTAGGCCTTATTAGATTAATCACAGTTATAGATGGATAAGTGATGTATATTGTAAACAATGTATCTTTCTCTTCATCATGTTCCTTAAGAATGCAAGCAGTTCAGTGGCTTTTGTTATGCTAAAAATAATTTATATAGATCAATATTAAGTTTTTATTTGACAAACCATTGTATTTTTTTTTTTTTTTTTTTTTGTATGTGGTACTGGGGATTGAACTCAGGGGCACTCGACCACTGAGCCACATCCCCAGTCCTTTTTTTGTATTTTATTTAGAGACAGGGTCTCACTGAGTTGCAAAGTGCCTCGTCATTGCTGAGGCTGGCTTTGAACTCGCGATCCTCCTGCCTCAACCTCCCAAAGTGCTGGAATTACAGGCCTGCGCCACCGGGCCCGGCTACAAACCATTGTATTTTTATTCCAAAATTTATTCTATGATTATAAACAACTTTCACAATTAAAATGAAACTACAGCAAAAAGGAAAATTTAAAAAAGAAGATATGTATTGGGGTTCCAGGATTATTATCATTATAGTAAGTGAGAATAAAATTTTATATTGAGTTTTCTAACAGGTAAGGTAATTATCTCTCATATTATGAGAAAACTCATGGACCAATTGGTAATAAGCAATCGAAGTTCATTTTGAAACCTGTTTCTTTTAATTCAGAGCCCATTTCCATAGTGACTCATTTAGAGTAAAAATGCCTTGATATTGGGACTGGAACCCTAACACAATAAATAGAAGAAAATCATGAGGTTTCTCCATGGGAACCACTAGCATTACTGAAAAGCTCTCAAAACTTTAGCCCTGAATTTTGGTTAGTGTTTATCATCAAAAAGTATTGCCAAGTAGAGATTAAGCAAAGTTGGAGAGTTTTCTCTAATACTGGACATATCATGCATAGTTTTGTGATATTTCTCAAACAAATGATTAGAGTCTTTTGTTACAGTAAGGTATTTCTGGAAAAGTACACATTCCTTGGAATATACATTGAGAAAACCTGCTCTAGAAATGAAAATTAAGCTCATTAATTCAATAAAAATATTTAAAACCTTTACAATTATCTTTTCAGGGTTTGGGGCTATTGAGATTAAAGATAAGAGTCCCTACTCTCAAGAAGCTTTTGGCTTGACAATATGTGATAAATGCAGTTATAGAAGCAGAAGAAAGTTTTAGAAATGACTGGAGTTTATGTGCCAGCACTAGGCAGAGGAGAGCATTTAAAAGGCAAAGGAACATGAAAGCACAGCAGGGTAAGATGGAAGAAGCTTTTTTTTTTTTTTTTTTTACTCTATGATGCCTTTATGTTACCATAGGGTCTCTTACAAGGTTTTTAGTTCAGTTGAAAAATATGTAATTTTGTGAATTATAAATTCTTGTTCTATAGGATGGCCACTTTTACTTGCTCTAAGCGAAAACAAACAACAGATGGCAGAATTTTTAGTAAATACAAAGGCAAATAAAAATGCAGTTGATGAGCTGGAAAGTTAGTAGTAGTTGTTTTTTGTGTTGTTTTTTTTAAAACCTTAGTGGTGTTTTAGAGTGGTAACAATTACTCAAGCCAAAAATTTTAAGTTAATGGGATGATTAACATAATTTTTAGGATATTGTGAAAAATGTCAACAAACCATTAGGCAGAAAAACAATAATTCAGAGTGGACAACACAAAGAAAAATATATATTAAGATTCATATTCCCTTATAACGTTGACTATATTTGTTATCTGATTTTGTTGGTTATGTGATCTTATGTTAGCTAAAGAATTTTCATTAGAACTCCTGTAGCTGAGGAATTAATAGCGAGAAACAATAAATGGAGTAGCATCAAATTTAAAAGCTTCTGCATAGCAAAGAAAAACAACGGAATAAAGAGACAGTCTACAGAATGGGGAAAAAATCTGGAGTGTTACAAACATGCACCAATAACAAAAGTAAAATAATTAAAAATGAGTTTCATATTAGTTTAAAAAGTATGGACTTTTAGTTTAATTTTTGATTCAATATTGAACTTATTAACCTCTTTTGTAGTATTTTTTAAAAATATTTATTTAAAAAATATTTATTTATTTACTTTAGTTGTACACAATGCAATGCATTTATGTTTACGTGGTGCTGAGGATCGAACCCAGGCTGCGCACATGCAAGGCGAGCGCTCAATCACTGAGCCCCAGCCCCAGCCCCTGTAGTATTTTTTAACTTCTGCTTATATAGTTTGCCTTTAAAATGCTAATACAATAAAAAGGAGTTGAAAATCATTTTGTATTTTGGATGAGTCTTTAGATTGCTTTCTTTGAAGAATATTGATGGTAATATGCACTTAGAATTAAAAATTACAACTTTTTTTAGTTCACCTATACATATGCTTTTATGCTCAGCCATTATTCCCAAAGTAGCAGCAACTCTGGTTTGACAATTGAATGTCCTATCTTTGACTATGCACTTAGTAAGCAAACTGACCCTTTCCCCTATTCAAAACCTTGTATGGAGCCCACATGTTAACCTAGACCTTTATGGTGGTTTTTCCTTTGAGGTCTTTGTGTTTTTTTGCCAGCAGATATTTATTGGGATCAGTCTAAACTGAGACAAGTTCAAATAATGTTGCTGTAAGACATCAGATTTCCTTTCTACTTTGCTACCAGATCTGTTCCCAAAGGCCCCTTTGTATCCTGTGTAGCACCTTTTCTTTTCCTTTTTTTTTAATATTTGTTTATTTGCTTTAGTTGTACACAATGAATTTTACTTTTACTTGGTGCTGGGGATCGAACCCCGGCCGCGCAGTGCTAGACGAGCATTCCACCGCTGAGCCACAGCCCCAACCGCACATTTGCTTTAGGCTGTGAAAAATCTCATATCACCCTTCCCCAGGGTGAGTGCTGATTTTGATTAGCTTCTCCAGTAATCTGTTTTCCACGGTAATGAAAAATCACTCAAGCTACTTCAATCTACAGGACAAGTTTTTAAAATATTTTCAAATTCAACCTCAAAAGGAGGCCTTACAGAATTCTTAAATCTAATATGAATTAGTTGGATTAAAAATAACTAAGGGCTGGGGTTGTAGCTCAGCTGTAGAGCGCTGGCCTAGCACGTGCGTGGCTTTGGGTTGGATCCTCAGCACCACGTAAACACATTGTGTACAACTAAAGCAAATAAGAAATAACATTAAAAAAAAAAAAAAAACAAATTCCATTAAACCCCATGATTATCAGTATCCATGTAGTGAAAAATAGGATTTTATCTTCCAAGTCAATTGGAGATAAACATGGAGATGAAGCATCATTCTAACAAAGATCTGGTGATTTAGAGTTTGATTAGGAAGAGAAAGATACTAGTAGCCCAAGTTTGGTCATGAGAAATCTTTGATTACAAGAAAGCAGTTTAAAAAATTAGTGTATGAGTTGCATTTATTTGTTTCTTAATTACTTTCTTAATAGTCTAGAATTGAAAATTATTTAATGAGCTAATTTTAGGAAAATTACCATCTAGGACAGTATTCTCTGAAAAAACTTTTCACTTATTTTAGCACCTGAAATCTTACAGGTCTTTAAAAATAAGATTTTTAAATTAATATGTTGTATGTTTCCTTTGTAGTCACATTATAGGAAATTGGACAGTTATAAAAATAGATTTTCTATTTAATTTTTACAATAAATGGATTGCATTTAATAAATGAATATTATTGCATGGTTATTTGTGTCACTAAAGCAGAATAAAATATTTGTTCATTCCTAAGTATGCAATTTAAATTATTTGTTTTATGTATTTCCAAATTCTTCATTTTAGGAGATGATACCCATAGTCTATTACTTTGATCTTTATCTACAATTTAAGGTGACTGTGTCTTGCAGTATGATAATGGTAGGTTCAGTTTTTTTTTTTTTTTAATTAGTAACTTCTTTTTCTCCCTACAGTGCTAGAAATTGAACCCAGAGCGTACACATTATGCATTCTAGGCAAGTGCTCTACCACTGAGCTAGACCTCCAGTTTAGTCCTTGTTTTCTTTTTTCTTTTGTTCATCAGCACATGATCTGACAACATGCTTTAATTGAAAGAGGATGATGTCTATAGATATTTGACACATAATGGGGAGGGTTGAAAAAAATGACATGATATTCAGTTATACAACACTAACCACTAACTGTACCATTCTGCTCTATTGTGTCCAGATAAACTCTTTAGCAGTAGAGAAAGGTTATCTCAAGAGATTTTACTTTATAAAATGATTTTAAGTCCTCACACCTACCTTGTCATTGAAAATAAGACTAGAGGGTGAATACTGTAGATCAATCTAAATGATCTCACTTTGAGGAATGAACATAAAAATAGTCTGTATTATAACATGGCTGACTTTGTATTTTATTATTTTTATTATTATTATTAATTTTGTTTTGTTGTGCTGGGGATGGAACTTAGGGCCTCATGCAAGCACTTTAATACTGAGACACACATTTTCAGCTCCTTTTTTGTTGTTTTTGTTTTTTTTCTTTTTTTTAATGGGGTAAATACTGTACCACTGACCTCCATGCCCAGCCCTAACATTCTCTGAGTAGATTCTTTGTCATGGGAAATGCCAAAAGAGTCTATTTGGGGTCCCCCCCCCCATATACATTACATAAAATTAAAAAGTATATACATATATTTTTTTCCTACTAGGGAAAGCTAATTGTTGGCACATTTTGAAAGATTTTATGAGTCAATAGTTATATATATATATTTATATATATACACACACACACACACACACACACACACACACACATATATTTCTATTCTATCTAGCTAATCTAGTTAATCTGCTGTATTCCCCTGATTCATGGCCTTTTTTTTGTGTGTGTGTGTGTGTGTGTGTGTGTGTGTGTGTATGAGATAGTATTTCCTGGAAATTTGTGCTGCCACCCCAGTGCTTCTTTTTTTAAAAATATTTATTTATTTGCTTTAGTTGTACACAATGCAATGCATTTATGTTTACGTGGTGCTGAGGATCGAACCCGGGCCGCGCACATGCTAGGAGAGAGCTCTACCGCTGAGCCACAACCCCAGCCCCCCAATGCTTCTTTTTTAATTTTCTCTGATTATAAGTTACAGTTTAGAATAGATACTCTTAAGGATGTGATTGTTCAGTGCTTCTTTATATGGGAGGTAAAATAGCAGTTGAAATGTGAGCCTTCTTTGCTCAAATCCTTGTCCCTTATCTTCTTCATTTGTTTTGCCATGCTGCATAGATCTTTCTGTCTTGTTATAAGGAGTTACATTCTAAATGAAACAGTTT
>CM046662.1:37000006-37029817 GCA_025594165.1 Tamias sibiricus | reverse complement strand
TTAAATTTCTGGTAATTTGTTATACTGGTAATAAAAAAACTAGTATATCATTCACATTATAGACAAAGGCAATAAACAGTAAAGAGTCTGAGTGAACAAACTGCTAAGTGGCTATTATTTTTCATAGTTTTTCCAACTATGGGAAATAAACCAAGGCAAATAAATTCCAAGTTTTGTGTTTCATATTGATTTTTGTGTATTATATTTTGTGTTTCATATTATTCATTTCATATTCCAAAAATAACTGATTCTTTATAAAAGTATATAACTTTTGGTTTGATATCAGGGGAATCTGTGAGATCAGAATTAATTTCATAGTAATACTATGATGTTATTAACAAGAAATGTAATTCATTGTTGCTCTTTTCAATGAATAGATAAAGCTTACATTTTTCTTAATTAATTTCTGACAAGACATAGATAGTTAGAGCCCACACAAATAAAAGTTATTTGGGATCTTTTAAATGTATTAAGAATGCACAGGAGGGCTGGGGTTGTGGCTCAGCGTAGAGCATTCGCCTTGCACGTGCGCGGCCCGGGTTCAATCCTCAGCACCACGTAAAAGTAAAGGCATTGTGTACGACTAAAACAAACAAATAAATAAATGAATAAAAAAGAATGCACAGGAATCTACAATCTTTTTTTTTTTTGTGGTACCGGGGATTGAACTCAGGGGCACTCAACCACTGGGCCACATCCCCAGCCCTTTTTTTTGTATTTTTTTTATTAGAGACAGGGTCTCACTGAGTTGCTAAGTGCCTCGCCATTGCTGAGGCTGGCTTTGAACTCGTGATCCTCCTGCCTCAGCCTCCCAAGTGCTGGGATTACAGGCGTGTGCCACCGCGCCCGGCTTCTACAATCTTAATGATCTAAGAAATGACACAAAGTAGAAAAATGAAGTTCCTACTTTATCAATTATTAAATCTAATGTAAATGGATTAACATGCAGAAATGGGTCTAATGTATTATAGAACGTTATATAACTGTACTATCTATAATAGATTCTTTTTAGGGCCAAAGACAAAAACATGTTGAAAATAAAATGGAAAATCGTGTTCAATGCGGAGTTGCCAAAAGAAAACTAAAGTGGCTATGATAGTATCAGACTTTAACACAAATATTGTTACTTTAGAAAAAGAACATTTCATAATGACAAAAGGGACAATCCATTAAGAAGGTGTAGCAATTATAAATACATAGCCACTGAACAGGGCCCTAAGCAACTTAGCAAGACCCTGTGTCAACCTACCAAAATTGTAGGATACAGCTAAGTTATTGATTAGAAAGAATTTTATATTGACAAATGTACACATTATAAAAGAAGGAAGACCCCAAATCATTCACTTAAGTAAGTAGAGAAAACTTAACAATGTGAAGCATGCAAAAGTACAGAAATATTTAAGACTAGAGTAGAAAAAATGAAATTAAAAACAGAAAAAAATCAATGAAACAATACTGATAACAAATCTATTTTTTTAAAAAAATGAATAAAATCAAGGAAACTATATCAGACTGACCAAGAACAAAGGAAAGAAGACACAAATTACCCAATCATGAATGTTAAAGGGATCATCACAGTGGATCTCACAGCCATTAAAAGAAGAACAGGAAAATGCTGTGAAAAATACCACATCTATAAATTCAACAACTTAGAGGTATCAATATCCAGAAATGCATAGATTACCAAAACCCACTTGAGAAGGAAGAGACAATCTGAGTATACCTATGATACAGTAAAGGATTGAGTGTACAGTTACAAACCTTCCCCAAGAAAACTGTAGATAAAGTGAATTCCTTGTTGAATCCTACCAACCACTTGCAGAATCTGTCCTAGAAAAAAGAAAGATGAATTAATACTTTTAAAATTAATTTATGAGGCCACAATTACACTAATAACAAAAAAATTTAAAACCTCATGAACATTATAAAAATTCAATAAAATAACCTCATAAACATTTTAAAAAATCAGTAAAACAAGAGCCAGTGTAATCCATTAAAATATCAAACAGGTAAATGCTTTATGATGAAAAATTTCATCTTGGAGTGTTAAGGATGGTTCTACATTAGAAAAATCAACATTATTCACCTTATTAAATAAATAAAAAACTCAGCATATTCAAATGCAGAAAAAGATTAAAAAATATTTAACACTCATTATGAAAAATCAAAATCCCCCAAACTCTTAGAAAACCTTGCCTTATAGAGGGCACCTGAGTTTATTCAAGTGTATCATCACTTGCAGATATACCTTTACCATAAGATATTGAATGCTTTTCTCATGAAGTCAGGAAAAAGGAAAGGATGATAACTTTTTTTTTTTTGGTGCTGGGGATCAAGCCAAAGGCCTTGCACATACTTTGTAAGCACTCAACAACCACTGAGTTACATCATGGTTGGTCACTCTTTCTTGCCACTTTGATTCAGGTCTGCTCTGTGCCCTGTGCACAACGGGCCATTCCTCCTGACCTCACAGCTGGTACTTGGACTCTTGGCACAGATGAGCTACCACTAAGGGGCACTGGCTGGGAATGTGCACAGGGCCCCAACATGACTGTTTTGGAAAGATTACCACATCCTAGGACACCCTTGCAGGGGAGAGGGAGCTTTTGAGAAGCTTCTTCCATACTGGGTGAGTGGCTCCTTCCTCTCTCCAGGGTCTGCCTGGGATCTTGGATGGTTACCTGGGTTTTCATGGGTATGCTGTGTCTTCAGAGCCATACAAGGAAATAAAGGCTGATAGAGAATGTAACTAAGAGGGGAGACTTCAGGGGTGGCTGAAGAATTCAACAAAAAGACAATACTGATAACAAGAACTCAAATCACAATACAACTTTTAAACATTCCCATCAATTTGTCATGCATTTTTTTTTTTCTGTTAAAGCAAGCATTAGATCCATCTTATTTTTCTGATTCTGGAATAGCAGTGATCTGATTAGGAAGTAGAGTGTAGACAAGTGTAAGATGTGACCTTCTGTACATGGTGTGGTTAGATTTAATGTATGAATAAGGAGATGTCTTTTTCTATAATCATATCTGAATAGATGAACTGGTCCCCACTTTGGATAAAGTATGGTCCAAATTAGTGGTAGTCTGATCCAAACTTTGGTTTTAGTCAATCAACACATCCAATACCCTTTGATGGACCCAAAGTCATTAAGAGGTTAATTATTTAACTATGCAACCACTATACCCAAGGTGTATTTTCAGTCAGGACAAATTTTTTTCTCTTTTAATAAAAATAATCAGCCAACCACAGTATGAGTTCTGAGCTAAAATCAAGGCATTGTGGAGGAGCAGACACGTAATGGATATTGTAACAAAGCTCCTATTTTTTTAAAAAATATTTATTTGTTTGTTTTAGTTGTACACATTCATTTGTCTTTACATGGTGCTGAGGATCGAACCCGGGCCACGCACGTGCTAGGCGTGCTAGGCGTGCACTTTGCTGCTGAGCCACAACCCCAGCCCCAAAGCTCCTATTTTATGATAACTCACATGGGACCTCTGATGCTGCTATGAAGAGGGAAAGAAGGTGAGGCCAGGACTCTGCACTTTTTCTTAGTCATATCCACTTTGTGTTGACTACTCTATCCATCTATGTAACAGGAGAGATTAATTCAAATGATGTGTCCTGCAAACAACAAGTTTAAAGTCACTCAATTAGGTACAGGCTCTTTCTAACTTTTGAATTCTATGATTCTATAATTAAATGGTAACAAATAAATTAGTTAATAACACAGTTGATATTGCTAAATTAAAATTCAAAAGGAATAACCTTCTAGCTACTGAAAGAATTTTTAGCAGAATTTGGTTTCTTTTAACTACTTAAAAACTGTAGTTGCCTTCTAATTTCCCATATAAAATGCTACTGATAGAATAAATGTGAAGGGATGACAATGGTTTCAAATTTAGTATGAGTATTGATTGCAGAAGAAAACCAAAAGCAATTTACAGCTAGTGAACTGAACCACTCTCCTGACACATTCACACACTCATATCCTGCAAGATATACACAATGAGACTAAACTTTGCAAATAAAACTGTAAAATAAAATGCTATTACTTAATAACTGATTTAACATTTTTCTCTCTTAGTAGTCCCATAAAGTTATTAAAATCCATTGGAAATGTAGATATTGCATACTTCTGCTGTTTTCCAAAATGATGTGGTTTAATGTAAAGATGTATGAACAATTTGTAGTTTGGCAAAACATGTATCATATATGTAGTTAGAAGGCCCAGTGATTTTTCAATAATGTGGTCCATGCTCAGAGGAAGCAGAAAGGACAATGAGGCAGTAATGGGATCCCAGAGGACTCTCACCAGTCACCTTGAAATTCTATTTAGGGTGACAGAAAAGGCTAAAATAACTTAGGACTCTCCGAAATTCAGAAAATTTTCTACTTTCCCAATAGATCTTATTGGTGTGTCATACTTCCAGACTAGATGGGCAATAATGTATTTCCACAGGGATGAACATCAGAGAAAATGTTAGGAGACTGAAAAAGTTAGACATATGCAAGTCATCCCCCATGCCCCTGATTTAATTGGCTCAACACTTCCACACCAAGCATTCAGTGGACACTTTATGGGTGCAAAACAAAATGCAAGTCACCAGGCAGGGCCTGCTTGTGGAGGATACCAAAGACAACAGAAACATAGTAGAACCAGTGGGGAAACTGTCACAAGAGGGGTTATAAAGGAGCTCCTCTAAGGGAAAGAAGCTTATCAGCTGCCTGTCTTCAGCCTCTAAAATTCTTGCCATGCTCATCAATCTCCCAACATTTTTTTGGCATTTGAGAACCAATTATAGGCCATGTTGTAGACCTGTAAAGTTGAGTGACAAACTATCAATACCAAGTGCACTGAGTGGTGACCTTCTGGGAGTTAATGAGATGGCTGGGAGGGATTTTGTTGGAGGACTCTCCCTGCCCTTCTAACATCAAAAAAGCTAAAGGGTGTTCCCCAAACTATATCCAATTTAGCTCTCCACTCAGCCCTGCTCCTTAAATTTTCTTTCCCTTTGTTTTCTTTCCCCTTCTTGTCTTAGTCGACATTAAGTATTCTTATCTTCAGTTCAAGAACTAATTTGCAAAGATCTCATAGCCCTGGCTTTTGTCAAAAGGGGCCATATAAAGAAGTATACAGATTTAGGCTTAAAAGACAATATTTCAGAAGAGTTTTTCCCAGTAAGAGAAAAGAATAGGAGATTCAGATTGCTGAATTTCTCTAAGAAATCACAGAACTACTAAATCTACACAAAATGTCTACATATAAAGACCCAACATCCAACAATTCCTTGTTGAATTAGAGCAATAAGAACAGTCTCAATGACCAGAAAAGCCTGTCATCAGCACACTCCCCACCCCACTCTAAGGTTGTGCACAAAGGGTCCATCTGTGGTTCAGACTCTGCCATTCAGCTTTTTTTCATTTCCTTGGGCCAATTAGACATTGAGAAGAAAATAGGTGTAGTTATTTACTTCCTTTGCACAAGTAACTGCCATTACTTTCTGTGAGTAATTTTAGAGTAACTAAAGTTTTCACCTGAGCAAAATCATTTGTTTTGAGGCCAGCATGCCACATGAGTCCTGCCAGAATATGCATTAATAATGTGACCATCTTAGCAAAAATGATGTCAGCAATTTTTTTAAATTCAGGAATGTAGAAATACTTAATGACCTTTGGTGTTTGAATGATTTAGTTTCAGTTTAGATACATATGTTCATAGGAAGTAATCTCTCCCCTCTATTAACTAATCATATTTGACATTTCTCCCACACATTATAAAACTGATAAGCATCGTGTTTCTTTTTTCATTAAAGATACTTTTAATATGCTACATTTTTTTTAGCCTAGCTCTTGCCTACTAGATAAAATGCTGTTTAGAGAATAGTTATCTTTGGCTCATGTGACAAGAATTGGAGTTCCTAAGGAGGGATAATGGGTGATTAAATTAATCATAAACTAGGGTTTATACCTAGGAACACTGAGGGGATCACCCCTACCACATGCTGCTGAACATTAGGTTCAGACCCCAGAAGACACAGCTAGGTGAGCAGGGACAGAGGCTAGAACCTCGCTTTGCCACCAGATATAAGGTGTGGCTTATAGCCAAGGAGGTGGCAGCATGGCAGCATGCCATGGAACTGAGGCTGGAAGAAGCTTTATAATGGGAGTTCTAGAGTCCTTCTACAGAAGGCAGGAAGTCCAAAGCCAGTGCCAGTGTACAGGGGTTGGAGTGTGGGATGACTGTAGGACTGGAAGGCTAAATTAGGAGGCAGAGCAAAGCAAGCATGGCTGACACTGTGATGCCAGCCCTGCTGTATCTTAAAGTGCTCCAGGCCTCTGCCTGCTGAGATCCAAAGAGTAATATTCTCATTTGTATGGTCCTCTGCTCTGTAAAACCAACAACTCAGAATAACTGCCACCGGGCACGGTGGTGCACGCCTGTAATCCCAGCACTTTGGTAGGCTGAGGTAGGAGGATCGCGAGTTCAAAGCCAGCCTCAGCAATGGCGAGGCACTTAGCAACTCAGTGAGACCCTGTCTCTAAATAAAATACAAAAAAAAAAGGGCTGGGGATGTGACCCAGTGGTCGAGTGCCCCTGAGTTCAATCCCCGGTAACCACAAAAAAAAAAAAAAAAAAAAAAAAAGAATAACTTGGAGGCATGAAAAAGTCACAGGCATTTCAAAAGAAGTTCAGTCTTATTACTGGTGAAAAGTAGATGATTGGATAAAGAAAATGTGGTATATATACAAAATGGAATTTTACTCAGCAATAAAAGAGAATAAAATAATGGCATTTGCAGGTAAATGGATGAAGTTGGAGACTATAATGCTAAGTGAAATTAGTCAATCTCAAAAATCCAAATACCGAATGTTTTCTCTGATATAAGGAGGCTAGTTCACAGTATTGTTGGATGGGGGTACATAGGAGGATTAGAGGAACACTAGAATGGTCAAAGGGAAGGGATGGGAAGGGAGGGAACAAGGGGGAGGGAGGGGGAGAAAAGAAAAGGAAAAAAAAAAAAGAAAAGGTGGTTGAATGAAACGGATATCATTATCCTAAATGCATGATTGAAGACCTGAATGGTGCGAATATACTTTGTATACAAACAGTTGTATGTAAAAAGATGCTATATATGTGCACTATGAATTGTAATTATTATAAATAAAAAATAAATTAAAAAAAAAGTGCAGTAATGAAGAAGCAGGTGGCCAATTATTGAAAGTAAAGGTCCTTAGGAGACCAGCCCTCATTACCAGAGGGGAAGATTTCTCTCTGCCGCATAAACCACCTTGTGCAAATCCATGATCCTGAAGAATTTACCATTCTATAAAATTATATGTTCTTCTGTCATTTAAACATTTTTTCTCACCTCATAGCTCTTGTTGAGGTTACATTTTAACATACCTCCAAATTCCTTCTTTATTGATTGGCAGGTAAACTTCAGTCAACAGTAATTCTCTTATAAATCCTCAAAGCATAATTTCATAAGTATTTCTGCTTTTTTATTTTTGTGCCTACAGAATGATGATCATTTGACACAAATAAAGGAAGGAGAAGAAGAAGAGGAGGAGGAGGAGGAGGAGGAGGAGGAGGAGGAAGGGTTCTGCTAAGAGTCCCTCAACAAAAGTGACAGCTTCTCCATTCTAATGAAACCTTACCCTGTGTCTTCATAAAGTAGATTCTGCAGAGCTGCAGGTGTGCAAAGTATTAGACAAGGTCTATATCCAATTTGCCAGGGAAAAGCCATCTTTCTTCAGTGACATTCCATTTCAAGTTTCTCAGCCAACCATGAGTTCTCCTCAGAACTCTGACACAAGGTTATGACATTTGGGCAGAAATCATGAAACAAGCTGGGCACGGTGGTGCACGCTTGTAATCCCAGCACTTAGGACGCTGAGGCAAGAGGATTGTGAGTTGAAAGCCAGCCTCAGCAATGGTGAGGCACTTAGCAACAAAGTGAGATCCTGTCTCTAAATAAAATACAAAAAAGGGCTGGGGATGTGTCCCAGTGGTCGAGTGCCCCCAAGTTCAATCCCCACAACCAAAAAAAAAAAAAAAAAAAAAAAAAAAAAAGAAAAGGAAATCAGGGTTTGTTACCCAACACCCACAGAAAAGTTCTGAGAAGATGACCAGAAAAAGAAATAAGATTGCTCAGAGTAATGAAGATGCTGCTGTGACCAGGGTACTACCAAGCTACATTGTCATCCAACCCAGGGCAGAGGGTTCCAGCCAGGGATCCCAACTGTCCCTGAAAAGTAGGAAGAGAAATCCATGCTAAAAATACCCTTTTGCCTTTATCAAGAACAAAATAATTTACAAAACATTTTGCTTTGGTGATCCATAAAATGAAGTCTCTCCTAAAATTCAGCCTCTGTTTATGATCATCCTGCTTGATATTTCTACTCAGATATCTTACACATATCTCAAAAACAGCTAGGCTTTCACCTCAATTGTGCCCGTTTAGAAATTCCCGACCCCAGTCTGGCTCGCTGGGGTTGATATGCTTCCTCTACTCACTTCTCCAGGTGGAGTCCTTATTGTCCAGATTCCTGGCAAATTTTTAACTGGGATCCCTGGGACCATTACACATTCTTGAAAAGGTAAACCAGATTGCATTGCTACCCCAAATCAATCCTTCATTGATCCTACCTCAACCAAGAAAAACTCAGATCTTTCCGCAGATCAGTGAGCTCCCAGCCTAATGTGCCCTGTGCCCATTCCTTCAGCCTCCAGCCTCACCCCCTACTGCATTCCCCTTTCTTTCTTTCTTTCTTTCTTTCTTTCTTTCTTTCTTTCTTTCTTTTCTTTCTTTCTTTCTTTCCTTTCCTTCCTTCCTTCCTTCTTTCTTTCTTTCTATCTCTCTTTCTCTCTTTCTTTCTTTCTTTCTGTATCAGGGATTGAATCTAGGGGTGCTTTACCACTAAGTCACATCTTCATCCATTTTTAATTTTTTAAACAGGGTCACACTAAGTTGCTTAGGGCCTCACTAAATTGTTGAGGCTGGCCTTGTGCTGAAGGCCAGCTTCAGCAAAGAGGAACCAGGGTTTTTCTCGATGGTGCTGATGAAAAGAGTTGGAGAAAAAAATCAGCACTCAGACACACAAGTCAGGCTGCTGAATCTTCTGTTTTTTACTTTCTTTTTTGCAAGTATATAAGCATACTTTTTTGACAGCATACATTAACTTTTTTGTGGTAACATCACAGTCATAAGACTTAGGGAAGCGGCAACATCTGCTGATTACATTTCAGACATTTTAATCTTTTACCCAACATGTTTCAAGGTCCCAGGCACTCATTATTTGAATGTCCTGCATTACTGTTACTCTTTATCTGAAACTAGCCTGGGTCCAAATCATTTCTCATGGATTCTCTGAAGCCATTCCTCCGCACACCTGCTCAACTGCCTGATAGAAGTTATTTTTTTCTGCCTGCTTTCAAAGCACTATTGTTTCTCTATAATAGTCTTATTTAGAACCTAGGGGCAGGGAAGGGAGGCATAGCCAATGTTAGCTCTGAAGGACTTATACTCTAAGGAATTTGTATATCTATTTTAAACTTATTCTAAAAGTAAAAGGAATCCCTTTCAATCACAAAAGGACTCTTAAGGCTTTTTCTTGGTGCATATGATTATAAGAGAAGAGGTTAAACAGCAGGCATTTATAAAGCTGTTTTCCCTAACTAGAAACTTGCTATTTTAGTACAATTTTAGAAAATGTTTTTATGCTTCCAACTCAGATTCCAAAAGGCTATAATGTCCAGAACCAGTCTCATTCTAAATAATTGAAATAGCGACACCTGGGGGCCACATATATGAACAGAAAACGGAATAGACAGGAGACAGCGAGAACATACACAAAGTTAACTCTTTCAGCGCCGTATTTGTGTGAACATCTATCCAGTAAGGGGGGTGTGCCATTGCTTCTACCCCCTTATCTTATGACGAGGACGCCCTGCTCACTCTGTCGCATGGATGATGCCATGGCTCCTCCTTTCGACTTGGAATCTTGCTCAAAGTAAATCCTTTTTTTTTTTTTTTTTGGTACCAGGGATTGAACTCAGGGGCACTCAACCACTGGGCCACATCCCCAGCCCTTTTTTTGTATTTTATTTAGAGAGAGGGTCTCACTGAGTTGCTAAGTGCCTCGCCATTGCTGAGGCTGGCTTTGAACTCGTGATCCTCCTGCCTCAGCCTCCCAAAGTGCTGGGATTACAGGCGTGCGCCACCGTGCCCGGCTTAGTAAATCCTTATATTACTGTTATAATTACCCATTTTGTTTTCTTCTTGTCACTCAACATAATTTTAATTGTTTTATTTTATGTCTTCATGTTTGGAATTTTTTAATGTGTTTTCTATCTGCAGAATGTGGGTTGTAGGAAAAGTATCTGTCCCATCTAGAATCAAAAGTCCAGTGCCTAGCCTGGACTTGACCCAGAGTGTCTGTTATATCATTTATTAAGTGATTATATTGAGATTATATTTACTCATTAGTCATCACAGCCTTGAGCATATAGTACTACCAAAGAATTAACTGTAATTCCTTGTAAAAATTTATAGAAAAATCTAATTTTTAAGAATTATTGTACTATGTATAGTTGTTCTTCAATACCTGTGAGGGATTGGTATCCTGAACCTGCCAAAATCTATGGATGCTCAAGTCCATTATATAAAAGGGAGTCATATCTGCATATAATCTATGCACATCCTTCTGTATATTTGTAATACTTTCTCAATCATTTATAACACATAATACAATGCAAATACTATGTATGTAGCTGTTATAATTGTCCAGGGAATAATGACAAGAAAAATCCCTGCACATATTCAAGATAGATGTGATTTTTTAAAAATAATTTTGTTTTGGTTTTGAAGTACTGGGAATTGAACCCAAGGACAATCTACCACTGAGCTACATCCCCAGCCTTGTTAAAAATTTTTTATTTTGACACAGGGTCTTTTTTGAGCTGCTGAGGCTGGCCTTGAATTTTTTGATCCTATTACATTAGCTTCCTGAATCTCTAGGATTATTGGCATGCTCCACCATATGTAGCTTTTTTCAGAATATTTTTGATCTGCTGTTAGTTGAATATGCAGGTGTAGAACCCGTGGATATGTGCTAGTTGTATTTGGAATACAAGAGATCTCTTAGACTTCTTTTGATATCATCCTGCTCTGTGATTAAGGGCAATAAAGAACTACAATTCAATACAGGTAGCCTAGTGGCCTAGGCTCTTCAGAAATGAAGGTTTGGGTCACCCAGTAAAGAACTACAGCCAGCTGAGGTGCGTGGTCACAGAAAAGGAAATACAGGGTGGGTATCAAAAGGAAAAAGTTCTAGAAACAATTCATGACAACATTATACAGTATCCACGGATACGGAGAAACAACTGTGTTACAAAACATCTACTGTAATTTGAGTTATGAGTTTAACCATAGATTTTTATGTTTTTGTAATGTTTAAAAAATTAAATTATGTACAAATTCCCCTTCTGACAACCTTCCAAAATCAGACACAAATACTGAAATGAAAAGCATGCGTTCATTGGATGCTGCCACTTTCCTTTCCCTTATTTGATTCTGTTCTTTGATTCAGAAATGCCAGCCTAGGATGCACTTCTCCAATCCTTTGACATTCAAGCCTTGGTGCCTTCTGATTTTTGTTCTAGGATGAGTTGATTGTATCCATGTAGAGCTCAAGGTGACCTCAGTGGACTGCTGCCTCATTGCTGCTGAGAGCTCAGGAACTCGCTGACAACAGAAGAGCAAATGTGGAAAATTTGAAAGTTTTCTTTAGTTATAGAATTTTCCCCCAATGAAGTCTCCATAATGGGTAACCTGTCATGGGAATGAGCTGTGGAATGACTGTAATTTGGGGGCCAGAACAGGAGCCTGGGGCCTCCTGGAATCCAAGCTGCTCCCAGGCTTTTTAGAAGGAATAACAGAAGGGAGTGGAGCTGGACAGCTTCAGGTCTAGCCTCTCTATACCTTCCTGGGAAGCTGACCTCCCTAGGTATACCTCCCACCTGCCATTGACTTGATAAGCCATAGCCTCCAGAGGAACATCCACATCATATATCCTTCCCCTAAGGATGCTGACCCTCACATAAGGCTGGGACCCAATACTGTGGCTTCCATGTGAGAAAAGTTGAGTGTCTAGGAGCTTTATTGTTCCACAAACAGCATTCATCATTCTTCTCACTGTCTGGCATCCTGTTAGAACTAAGAAGTTCTCTGCTGAGGAAACATGAGGAAATGGAGACTAGATATTTTACTAAGCTTTTCACAGTCAATATTTCATCCCTGTCATAAATTTAGTTGGATTTTAGAGTTATCTCATCCTTACAAACAATATACTGATGTAAGGAAAAGTCTTCCAAATTTCAAAATGTCAACTTGGAGTTATTTCAAATGCAAATGATTCAAATTCAGGAACACTTTATGTTTTTAAATAATCACATGGAGCAGAGTCTTGAACCCACATTATTATTTTACAGTTTCCAGAGGCCTCTGAGCAGTCACCCCTTACAATTGGAAGCAAGGTCACATTTTGTGACACCTTCAGAGATTGACAGGAGCATACAGAATCACCTATCTGATGCTTTATTAAGTTAGACAGAAGCCAGGGATGCTATAGGAAGTGGCTGTTGAGAGCACAGAGTCTGGAGTCCAAATTGCACAGGTTTTGAGCCATTCTTCCCCTCCTTCCACTGAGTGACTAAAAAAGGTCAGGGACCCCAGATTTATCTGTAAAACTGGGATAACAATGATGGCAACTCCAGAGAGAAGTCAGAAGGATAAGATAACTGGTGAGCCTTAGTGCCTACCAGGACATCTGGTACTGCAGAAATTCTTTAGAGAAAAGAAAATTACATTATATTTAGTGATACCAATTAGCTTCAAGTTAAAATTGAACTAGAAAATTCATGGTCTATTATGCCTCCTGCACACCAGAGAGGGTAAAGGTGGAAAATGATAGGAGGAAGGGAAATAACATTTGACCCCTGTGGGCTGCAGCTGTGTGCAGCAGAAGTTCTTTATTACTCTTGTGCTGTTGTGTGTAGGTGTTGCAGAGCCATAGTTTGCACAGAACAGATCATTGTCCTCCCAGGCAAAAAGACCTTCCTTCTAAGCCAGAGGTATAAAATGATCTCAGAATGGAAAGAATCAATCTCTGATGGCAGTCACTTTAGAGACACTACACAAAATAAACAAAAAAAAAGTTCTATTTCCAACAGAACCACAGCTGACACCAGGAAGTTTTGCTCATCTCAGGCTGTGCTTAAGGTGACATTTTTCTTTTTTCTTTAGTACTAAGGATTGAACCCAGGACACTCTACTGATGAGCTGCAGCTCTAATTCTCTTATATTGTATTTTGAAGTAGGGTTTCACTAATTTTTTGAGGTTGGCCTCATACTTGCAACCTTCTGCCTCAGGCTCCTGAGTACTTGGGATTATAGGCATGTGCTATTGTGCCCAGCTTTAAGGTGACCTTTAAAAATTTTTTTTATTATTCTAATTTGTTATACATGTTTACAGAGTACATTTCATTTCATATTACATATAAAAAGCACATTTTCAAGTTGCTGGTTTAATATAAAGTATTTTTACAACAATTTTGTCTTCATACATGTATTTAGGTTAATCATGTCTGCCATTATTCCTATCCCCTTGTCCTTTCCCCTCCCTTCCCCCTCTTTGTTCTATTTAAATCTTTTATTTCCTCTCATTCTTTTTTTATTATTATTATTTATTTACTTATTCATCATGCACAAGTATAGTATCTTTTTACATACAACTGCTTGTATACAAAGTATATAAGTACCATTCAGATCTTCAATCATGCATTTAGGATAATGATATCCATCTCATTCAACCACCAATTTTTTTTCCAACCCCCCCCTTACTCCCTCCCTCCCCTCCCTTTCCGTTGACCATTCTAGTGTTCCTCTGATCCTATGTACCCCCTTCCAACAACACTGTGAACCAGCCTCCTTATATCAGAGAAAACATTCGGTACTTGGATTTTTGAGATTGACTAATTTCACTTAGCATTATATTCTCCAACTTCATCCATTTACCTGCAAATGCCATTATTTTATTCTCTCTTATTGCTGAGTAAAATTCCATTTTGTATATATACCATATTTTTTTTATCCACTCATCTACTGAGGGGCATCTAGGTTGGTTCCATAACCTAGCTATTGTGAATTGTGCTGCTATAAACATTGAAGTGGCTGTGTCACTGTAATATGCTGTTTTTAAGTCTTTTGGGAATAGACCCAGGAGTGGGATGGCTGGGTCATATTCTTGCCTTTATAAGTTAGAATCTTCATATCAAAGAGATCATTGGACCTTTGGCTTTTTGGGATTGGCTAAATTCATTTAGCATTATTTTCTCCAACTCCATCCATTTACCTGCAAATGCCATGATTTTATTCTCTTTTAGTGCTGAGTAGTGTTCCATTGTGTATATATACCAAAGTTTTCCTATCCATTAATCTGCTGATGGGCATCAGGTGGTTCCACAATCTAGTTATTGTGAATTGTGCTGTTATAAACATTGATGTGGCTGTGTCCTTGTAGTAAGCTGTTTTTAAGTTTAAGGTGACCTTTTAAGCCAAAATGGGACTCCTTAGCCAGAGGTGTGCTCAGCAGCATGGTGGTGCATCTGCAAATGGCAAGTCCTTCTCATGCTTCCCAGTTCTAGTTCCTGACTTGGAAAAATATATTACTGTGCACTGTATTTGATATTAACAATTGTTACCCTGGAGTAAATCCTTAGACAGGTTGGATGTTCTTACATACAGGATCAAAAACAGGTAAAACTGCCTCAAAGTACCTATCCCCATAACCTTGGACATTAAACCTGCCTTTTGTTTCCTCTTGCTTCTTGTTAATGTAATTCTCATGCCATTTTAGGGCCACCATTCAGACTCATGCCCTTTACTTTCCCCACCCTGATGACTCCCTGATACCTCAATAGTGGTGAATCACCACTGTAAAGATGGAGGAAGACCAGGCCTCAGAGGCAGGGCACTGCTATGCAGGTCTATCAGAAGAAGGAGGTGTTCTCCCCCAGACACCTCCCTGTTTTCTGCACTAGCAGGAAACACTTGCATTCTGATAACATGCACTGCAGACTTCCAGCAGGAACATGCACTGTTGACAATTATTTTGAGAGACCTGGTCCAGCATGAGAGACCACAGCATTAATAGGAAAGAATTTGGGCTTAGCCAAGCCCTGTTATTGTTTATTCTCAATCATAGCATCCATCTGTTTTTTCCTTCCCAAGATTATGATGTTTCTATTTTTATATTGTTTATTTGTTGATTGTTCTCTCTTCCACATAGAGAGCAAACCCCACGAAGGAAAGGTTCTTGTTTGTTTTGTTCTCCACTATGGCAGCTTTAAAACATGTGTGCACATCCTTTGACCCAGCTTCCAATGAGGTATGGAGTCTGGGTTCTCTCCCCTTAACACTGGACCACTGTCTGAACCCATTTTCTATTATTATAACATAGTGCCACAGACTGGGTATGTTATAAAGAGAAGAGGTTTTATTTTGGCTCACAGTTCTGTCCCATGGTCTAGAGGCCACATCTGGTAATGACCTTCTAACTAGCAGAGCCTCAAGTCAGTGCAAGGCAAACAGGAGAGACAGTAAGTATGAGAGAGGCTTAGTTAATTTGACTTTTACAGCAGACCCACACTTGAGATTACCTATGAATCCATTAAGAATATGTTGGAGCCGGGCACGGTGGCGCACGCCTGTAATCCCAGCACTTTGGGAGGCTGAGGCAGGAGGATCGCGAGTTCAAAGCCAGCCTCAGCAATGGCGAGGCACTTAGCAACTCATTGAGACCCTGTCTCCAAATAAAATACACAAAAGGGCTGGGGATGTGACCCAGTGGTCGAGTGCCCCTGAGTTCAATCCCCGGTACCACACACACAAAAAAAAGAATATGTTGGATGTCAGTTTCTTATTCCTGTGAAAAAATACTTGTGAGAATCAACTTATATGGAAGAAAAAAATATTTTGGCTTCCAGTTTCAGAATTTTCAGTCCATGGTCACTTGGCTACATTGCTTTGGTCCTGTGGTGAGGTAGAATAGCATGGTGGAAATGCATGGTAGAACAAAACTGCTTACCTTATGGTGGTCAGGAGACAAAAAGAGAGAGGGGAAAGGGCTGGGGTGTCCATATCTCCTTCAAAGCCACAACCCCAGTATCCTAACTTTCTTCTTCTTAGCCCCACCTCTTTTTTATTTTTCATATTTTTTGTACTGGGAATTGAACCCAGGAGTGCTTTACAACTGAGCTTCATACCCAGTCCTTTTTATTTATTTTGAGACACAGAGTATTGCTAAATTGCCCATGCTGGCCTCGAACTTGTGATCCTCCTGCCTCACCCGCCCAAGTCATTGGTATTACAGGTATGTGCAACTGTGCCCCGCTTAAAGGTTCCATTGAATCCCAATAGCCCTATAGGCTAGCAAACAAGCCTTTAGCTTATGAATATTTGGGAGATGTTTAGGATCCAAACCATAACAATGTACAAATGACTTACTTCATTAATGAAGGCTTCATTCTCATTATGTAAATATCTCCAAAGGTCTCACCTGGTCCTACCTCTTAATATTTCAGAATGGAGGTTAAATCACAGCATAGGTTTCAGAGGGGACAAGCAATATCTAAACTATGGCGGCCACCCTATGTGACTCTTTGCTAATTGATTATGTCCAAAGCTAGGCAATAAAGATGACTCAGCTTCCATCTCTTTCTTCAGAGAAATTCAGATTTGGAATGCTGAACAACACATAAAAAGTCCAAGACCACCATGTTGTGAAGAAGCATAGACCACATGAATAGGCCACAAGAAGATGGCCAATCTGACAGTCCCTGGATGAGATCCTAGCTGAGTCACCTACAAGCAAAGGCACCTCTAGATCAGTGCTGTCCAGCGGAACTTGTAATGGTGCTGTAAATGTCCTATATTTGTGCTGTCCAGTACCAGTCAGTATGCACATGTGCCTACTAAGCACTTAAAATATAACTAGTGTGACTGAAGAACCAAAATGTTAATTTTATTTAATTTAAATGTACATAGTCACTAGGCTAGCTCTACTAAATTTGACAGCACAGCTCTAGACATGTCTTGATGCCAGCTATTAAATTGTCCATTTTCAGTCTTCCTTTCTGTGACCCCTGGCATCATAGAGCAGAAATTCAACATTTCTGCTGTTTCCCTTACATATAATTGGGCCTATGGAAGCCATGACCAAATTAAAATGGCGTTTTTAAGACGGTTAAGTCTAGGATAATTTGTTATATAGCAATAGATAAACAATACTACCATTTGCCTGAGGCCACTTACCATTTCAGTCTGCGTAAGTAGGCATTCTTCTGTGTTAGAAGAAATTTTAAAATTAGGTAGACAAGAAACATAAAGGAAGGACAAGAAAATGGAATTTTTTTTTTTTTTTTTTTTTTTTTTTTTGTGGTACCAGGGATTGAACTCAGGGGCACTCGTCCTCTGGGTCACATCCCCAGCCCTTTTTTGTATTTTATTTAGAGACAGGGTCTCACTGAGTTGCTAAGTGCCTCGCCATTGCTGAGGCTGGCTTTGAACTCTTGATCCTCCTGCCTCAGCCTCCCAAAGTGCTGGGATTACAGGCGTGCGCCACCGCGCCCGGCTGGAATTTTTATTCAAAAGCTAAGCATATTTTTTCAAGCCTGCTACTCCATGAGTTAATCTATTTTTTAGGCCTGTTACTCCCAAATTCCTGGGAAATTTTTAACTCTGCCTGTGCACTGTAAATTATTTCCCAATAAATAGATAAAGCAAAGAGAGATAAGAGATCTTGAGGAATCTACAATTCAGGAGACTTTGCAATGTTGTCTACCAATCAGATAATGAAGACCGTGCCAGCCTAAGAATTCTGAAACTGACCAGACCACTAGAGACTACCTTGAGGTCACTGGCCTGATATCATTCTTACATACCCACCGCTCACCAAGTTTCCTCTCAAAGAAGGAATGAGAATTCCTCAAACACATCTTTTGCTCTCAAGATTGTGCACACTCTCCCTCCCTTGAATGTATTGTCTACTTTTCTAAATCAACTCTGTCTATGTCTCTGACCAGTGTATCCTGAAATTCTTTTATGTCAGGTAAGCCAAGAACCCCATTGGTTCTGTATCGAGTTCCACTTTCTCCCAGGAACTCCTTGGACCCTTCATTGGGGACACCTTTTCTCCCATAACACTTGAAGTATATGGTAAATGAATGAATGAATCTCTGATCTTTAAGGATAATGTGATGGTTAATTTTACGTGTCAGATTGCCTGAACCATGGGAAGCCCAGCTTGTGGCATCTTAGTGGCATCTTTCTTTAAGGACAAGGCCAAATCGCTACAGCTTATGGTGGTCCGCCAACAATATGCTGCCTTCAGCAATGCTCATTGGGAGCCCTGTGAACTAGGCCATGGTCCTTGACAGGATGTGAAGGTCTAAATCATCCATGGGAAGCCTTCTCAAAGGTGACTGTTCTGTCCCATGTCTTCCCCTCGGCCATGGCTTGCTGGCCTTGGGTAAGTCCACCTGAAGTGCTAGGGTGGTAGTCAATGACGGGTAAGATTCCCAGAGGGGGACAACCGAAGACAGGCACACCCTCAAGTAAGGTGGGCTCCCATCAATATAACATAAAGGGGAAAAAATGTTGGGGACATTAAGAACACGTCAGCCCAAAACATAACTCTCTGGCTGTCTCTCACTTCCTGATACGCGGACTTGGCCTGGCCCAGGGGTGTTATCCTGACTTAGGACGAGGAATCAAACCACCACTGGGATAGGCTAGTGGCTGTTCCTCCAATGTGATCTGCCTGTGTTCCCTATGCTCCCCTATAACCTTTCTGCTGATAAAACCCTCTCTTTTTTCATGAAAGATGCTGTGGTGCTGAAAGAGTTAACTTTGCGTAGGTTCTCCTATTTGCTTGCTCTTCGGTTCTTTATCCATACATGTGGCCACTAGTGTCGCTATTTCAACTACTTAGAATGAAACTGGTTTGGGAACTTATTGCCTTATTGAAATCTGAGCTGAAAGGCATAAAGACATTTTTATATATGTATAATTGTACTAATGTAGTTGGTTCCTACTTAGAGAAACAGCTTAGTAAATGCCTGCTGTTTTAACCTCTTCTATTATAATCATTATGCAACAAGAAAAGGCTCTTAGAGCCTCTTTGTAATTGAAAAAGACTTCTTTTGTTTTCAGGATAGTTTAAAATAGTTACATAGAAGTTAATTAAGGTAAAGTCCTTCAGGACTAGCATCTGGCTATGCCTCCCTTTTTCCTGCCCCTAGGCTGTAAATAAAACCATGATAGAAAGCGCTTTAAAATCCAGACAACTGTGCAGGTGTGCGGAGGAATGGCTGCAAGGAATTCTTAAGAAGATAAATTTAAACCCAGACCACTACAGATAAACGTAACGAGATTGCAGAGAGTTCAAAACAGTATGTTTGTACAAAACTTTGAGATGTTGAGTAAAAGATAAAATGTGATTGGCAAAATGTTACTGTTTTCCTGGGTCTTGTGACTGTATGTAACCACAAAAAAGAATACGTGTTGCCTTGAAGTGTGTTTGTATACTTGCAAGAAAGAAAAGAAAAACGGAGGATTTCTGCAGCCTGACTGTGTAAATTTCCTTCCGCCATGCCACCAACTCTCTTCACCAGCCCGGTGGGATTAACCCCTTCCATCACTGTGGAGGCTGGCCCCCGCACCAGCTATCTGGTAAAACATTACTTCTGGGTATGTCTATGTGAGTGCTTCTGGAAGAGATCACTATTTGAATCAGGGGACTGAGTAAAAAAGATGAAACTCCCCAATGTGGGTTGGAATCATCCAATCTAGTGAGGGCCAGAATAGAACAAAATGGTGGAGGAAAGTCGAAACCTCTCTTTCTGACTGATTGGTTGAGTTGGGACATTTATCTTCTCCTGCTCTTGGACTGGAATTTTCATACTCAGCTCCCCTTCTCAGGCCTTAGTACTTGTGCTGGATTATATCATCAGCTCTCCTGGGTCTCCAGCTTTTAGAAGGCAGATAATGAGACTTCTTGGTCACCATAACTGCCTGAACCAATTCCTTATAATAAATCATCTATTTATATATAGGTTCTGTTTCTCTCAATAACCTTAAGTAATACAGACAGCCAACATACACAATATCTCCTCACAGTATGTTCATGATTATGTTTCCACAGAAAAGAAGAAACAGCACACTGGATATGCGATTTCAGAAAATAACCATGTTTTGAATAAAAACATACAATAAAATCAGAGATAGTGATCTATTGGTCTCTATGATGTATCCATAAACATATTTCATTTTATTTGACATAAATATTTTAATTGCTAGTGATTATCACAGTTAGTCTTACTAAATAGAGAAAAACATATGGAGCCAGGCATGGTGGTGCACGCCTGTAATCCCAGCACTTGGGAGGCTGAGGCAGGAGGATCGAGAGTTCAAAGCCAGCCTCAGCAATGGCAAGGCACTTATAGCAACTCAGTGAGACTCTGTCTCTAATAAAATACAAAAAAGGGCTGAGGATGTGGCTCAGTGGTTGAGTGCCCCTGAGTTCAATCCCTGGTACCAAAAAAAAAAAAAAAAAAAAAAAAAAAAAAGAAAAGAAAAACACATGGGCCAGTAATTTTGTGCCTTCCCTCTCCTCTTCCTAGATTATAGTGGTAGGTAGGAGATAAACAGGAGCCTTGGAACATGAAGAAAGGGGAATACTGCATGGTGCCCCTCTCCCCCATGCGTTCAGGTGTTTTTTTTTTTTTTTTTTTTTTTTTTTTTAGCAAAGTACGTTAACTAATAAGATATGTTACTTATGTTACTTTCCTCTACAAGCAACATGTAGTAGTTTCTCAAGACATGTTATTCTCCTAGGCATGAGGAATTTAAAGTTGCTCCCTGCCAATAATAATAAAAATTACCCTGAAGAGGGAACTGTTATGACATGTACACAGACAGAAGATTCTAGGTCTTGGGAAGACAAGACAACTAAAAATAAAGAAAACAGACTATGAAATTTTTAAGAACAAGTTTCAAAGTCTAGAGTTGCATTTAGATCTTTGGCATGCCATTATAATAGTACAACCCTCCCTTCCAACTGTCGGTTTCACACGGGTACAATGTAGGGATGAACAGCCTAAGGACTGAGCCCACCAGGACTTCTGCAGATGGCACAGCCTTCCTATTGGGCCAGGTCCTATAGAACAGGGGTCCACTTCTAGCTTCAATTATATCCTTGCTGCTCTGCCACGGGGGCTTATTTTAAAACTGACATTTTTTTCCTTCCTCCTCTCCCTCTCTCCCTCTATAATCACAGGGGAAGCAATATTAACCTTCTTCCCATCCTAGGCTGAGTAATCTATTCTTCAGCTCATAGAACACAGGAGTGATGGAATTTAGGCTGGGTGCTGGCAACATCTGGTCAAAGAAATGGCTATCTCTAAGGCTACAAATAAATGATAATTTCTGAAATGGCATAGCTGGAGTGTAGTCTTTGTATCCCCTCTTTAAAAGTCCATTGTCCCCCCTGATAGAATTGCAGCCTCTGGGACAGGAGTCCACTGTGCATTCTCTTTGCTCTCAAAACAACAACACTTTTCCACTTTTCTCGAAACCTAGTCCTTGTTACTTGATCAGTATTGGGATCAAGGATGGAGCTACTGGGATCCCTGTGAGATTTCCCTTATGCATACTTGAGCCTTGGCAGGAACCCAAATGGAGTCCCTCAGTGGGTCATTGTCACAGCCCCTCCAATCCCTATTAGACTGAACATGCCAGTGTTCTGTCCTGGAGGGGTAGATGGTGCTTCACATCCTAATAACTTGTTTTTGTTTGTTTGTTTGTTTGATTTTAGAAAGCTGCAAAATCAGTGGCTTCCCCTGCCCCCCCCCCCCCCCAATTCAATGTTCATTAACTGTTTCCTAAGTGACAGAAATATAAAACACAGGAGGCATACCTAGGTTTAGGAAGAAAATGTTCCAAATCTGACATCCTGAACCTGGCATCCTCCCCCAGACCACGGCTACCCCCACCAGCCTCTTCTCCTCTAACACCTGTACCTTGAGCTCTTATGAACTCCACCTCTTGCAGGTGTTTCCCACTGTTTCCAGCTGGTAAATGGCATCCTCAGCATCCATGAGCTCTTGCCAATAGCTTTCTATGTTGTCTGCCTAGCCTGACCCAGAGTCCCCAGCCAACATGAAACACTCTACTCCCTTCAGAGAGCCTGGTCACTTCTAGCATCAACTGATCCTGGAACTACCAAGTATGTGTTGCTGTCTGATCAGTGTCTTTTAAAATCTATTTTCTGTTGCTACAATAGAATTCCCAAAGAGGTTTGCTTAGCTAACCATTTTGGAAGTTCAAGACCATGGTGTCAGCTTCTTGTCCAGGATCCCCTGACTGCACTGGTAGCATGATTGATGATGTCATGGTGGGAATACATGTGAGAGGGAGAGATTACTTGTCAGGACAAGATGTTGAACACATTTGAGGGCCAGGACCACTGTTTCTCTAATAACCTGGAACCCACGGGCAACTCACTGGGGTCCTAAGAGAACACTATTAATATCTTCTAGGGCAAGTCCTTACTGCCCTAATTACTTCCTACTAGGCCATGCTACTTAAAGGTTTCTTCACCTCTGGTCACTTCTGTACTGCGAACAAAATTCCAGCACATGAACCTCTGGGAAACAAACCACATCCAGACAACAGCAGCGCCAGAAATTGGGCTGTATGCAGCATCCACTATAGAGACTCAGCTGCAGTGTTTAGGTGGCTCCTACCTGGAAGACAGAGATACATAGGTCAATTGTAGTGTAAAATGCATAAAGACTACATAAGAAAGTAAATGCAGGGTGTTAGGAATACAAAAAAGCATAGCTTAACAGGACTGGGGAAGAGTGAGGGGGGACAACAGGGAGTATATCAGGAGGGTGACAATTGCTTAGGATCTTAAGAAATGGGAGGGATTTGCCACCAGAGAAAAGGAAGATCAAGGTCCCCAGGGTGGTAAGTGTTGGTTCTAGGCAGAAGGCCGCGCCTCCCAGGCAGAAGGCCACACCTTTCCAGGTGCCTTGTGAAAAACTACGGCTCCCGAGATCCTCAGCGTGACCAAAACCTGACCAGCAAGACCCTTGTCCACTACCACTACCTCCCCCCATGACCTCTGCTGGCCTATAGGACAAGGACTCACTCCAAGGGGGTTTTATGGCCCCTACTCTATTTAAGCCAGCCCCGGACTGAACTCTGCCTCTTTTCTTGTTCCTGCCGCCTTTTGTTCTTGCTCTCTCTTCCTGCCTGTCCCTATCCCTATCCCTACCCCCCCCTCCCTTCCCTACCCTTGCCCATGTGGGCACCCCAATAAACCCTTTTATTTCACTAACACGGTGTTCCCAGCTAAATTGCTTAGGATCTTAAGAAATGGGAGGGATTTGCACCAGAGAAAAGGAAGATCAAGGTCCCCAGGGTGGTAAGTCTAGCCCCTTGAGTGGAATCCTGACAAGGGCAAATGGCTGGTCTTCATGGGTGGGCTGGGGACATATGCCAGAGGGACAAAGTCTCATGGTCTTGAGGTTGGGCACTGCTCTTTTGTCCGTTTGAAACATAAAGGAATTCTGAATTCAGTGCTCTCTCTGGATGTGGGCTAGTGTCATCTGCTCAACTTGGGTGCCGCAGTTGCCACCCACTTTCCTCACTCACTGTGTGCTAATCAGTCTCCAGACAACACTCACAGAAGAATCATCATCACATCTTCCCAAGCAAAAAACTGGTTGAAGGCTCTAAAATAAGCAGGGATGCTCAGCTAGGCTGTTTGCCCTCACTTGACCTCACTGCCTTGCAAATATTTCTGCTATTACTGGGATGTGCACAGATCTGTTGATGCCAACTTGATAACGCACATGCTATTTGTGCCTATGTCTCTATGAGTCTGACGGGAAATGTGCTTCAGTGAAAGAGGATACTAAATTCACTTTCCCATCCTAATCAGATGGCAAAGAAAACTTTTCTGTGAAATCAATATATGATAACATAGCAATATTTATCCACCTACTTTGAAAGATAAGAACCAAACAATGAGCTAGAAAGAACATTAGGGGGGCTGGGATTGTGGCTCAGCGGTGGATCGCTCTCCTAGCACGTGGGCGACCCAGGTTCGATCCTCAGCACCACGTACAAATAAAACACATTGGATAAAACGCATTGTGTACAACTAAAAGCAAATAAATAAAAATATTAAAAAAAAAAAAAGAAAGAACATTAGGGCATTAGCTTCTAACATCAGCTGACTTGGGCCTGAGTTCCATCTTTAGCCTAGTGTCCTATGACCTCCAGGAGATTTTCTCATGAGCTCCAGCTGCTGGCTGTTTTTAGACTGAAGAAAATACATGTGGTATCTGGGTATGGGTAGTTACTTCATTGAGTTTTTATAAGAGTGAAGTGTAAGAAATAAAGATACTGTGGTTAAAACCTATTTCCCACATCATGTACAACCACAAGAATGGGAAGTTATTCTCCATGTATGTATAATATGTCAAAATACATTTTATTGTCATGTACAACTAAAAAGAACAAATAAATTTTTAAAAAAATCTACTTCCTATTGGGAAACCAGTTCTATCCAATCCTGTTGTGATATTAGAGAAAATATAAGATATGTTCTCAGCTGGGCGCGGCGGCGCACGCCTGTAATCCCAGCACTTTGGGAGGCTGAGGCAGGAGGATCACGAGTTCAAAGCCAGCCTCAGCAATGGCAAGGCACTTAGCAACTCAGTGAGACCCTGTCTCTAAATAAAAATACAAAAAAGGGCTGGGGATGTGACACAGTGGTCGAGTGCCCCTGAGTTCAATCCCTGGTACCACACACACACACACACACACACACACACACACACACAAAGATACATTCTCTCTGTGCAAGTTCTAGTTCTTTCTGTAAAATTTGTTTTCCTCTAACTCATCAAATGTGAATCAACACTGAAAACTGAATAAATTATACAATGAAAGTCTGTGCATACAAAATAGTTTTTAAGAGCATGTAAAACAGAAGACAGAACAATCTTCAGAGGGCAGATGAATTTTGACACAATGGAGGGTCAAGTCCTCTATCACCCAGGAAGCTGCTGTTCAGTTATCTGCAAATGGAATGTGGCCTTCAAGGTGGTTTGTGCCTGGGCTCTCACAGAAGCCAGAGATGGGAAGGAGAAAGAGTGTCAATGTAGAAGATTGAGACCAGGGGGTTTCCTTAAGGAGTGGATGAGGTTTTTTTTTTTTTTTTTTGTGGTACCGGGGATTGAACTCAGGGGCACTCGACCACTGGGTCACATCCCCAGCCCTTTTTTGTATTTTTATTTAGAGACAGGGTCTCACTGAGTTGCTAAGTGCCTCGCCATTGCTGAGGCTGGCTTTGAACTCTTGATCCTCCTGCCTCAGCCTCCCAAAGTGCTGGGATTACAGGTGTGCGCCACTGCGCCTGGCTGGATGAGGTTTGATTGACAACACCATGTTGTCAAGAATATAACGCTGTGAAGGCTTCCCGACATCAGAATTGGAGTGGCCAGGGTGTTGATTCACCTTCAGTGCCCAACCATGGCCAGCCGCCCTGCCCCCAGGGGCCTCTCACTAGAAGGTAGCTACCAGGCTTGCTCCTAGGTGCCTCCCTTTACCAGGCAAGTCTTCTTTCCTCCCTGTCAACACATTTATAAGGGCGTTGCTGCTCCTGCCTTCAGGGATAAAGTAAAAAGAGACCGGGAGGACTTTTCTACAAAGTGTATAATTACAAATGTAGAACGGGACTGCAGTGGGAAATGTTGTGGATTCATCTCAGTAAATTAATGAGCCTTTGATTTGGGGGAAGATATGGCCTTTTTCACATCAAGTTAAAGATTTAAAACAAACAAACAAAAATACTTCTCCTTACTCAACAGAAAGGGTCTTGAGACACTGTAGGCATCAAAGAGATTCTAGAAGCAGCACTTTGATGAGGAATAGAAAAGAAATGTAAAATATTCACCTATTCACTACCAATAAAACTGCATATTTAAAAAATACTATGAAACCAAGCAAAACATGCCTCATGGTTTAGAAGAAATTTATTTAAGTTTTCAGAGAAAGAAAAAAAAGAAGCCGGGCGCGGTGGCGCACGCCTGTAATCCCAGCACTTGGGAGGCTGAGGCAGGAGGATCGCGAGTTCAAAGCCAGCCTCAGCAATTGGCGAGGCACTTAGCAACTCAGTGAGACCCTGTCTCTAAATAAAATACAAAAAAGGGCTGGGCATGTGGCCCAGTGGTCGAGTGCCCCTGAGTTCAATCTCCGGTACCACAAAAAAAAATAAAAAAAAAAAAAAAAAAAAATAAAAAAAAAAAAAGAAAAACTTATATAAAGTTTTTGTCATTCTGAAATTGTTCCTGGGCCCAACTGTCTTCATACTGGAGAGCAAGAGATGTACCACACTGCATAAAGCCAATGGCTCTGCCCAGCAGCATCTCGGTCTCACCAGGGAGGAATGGAAGACCCTCCACAGTGCACACCTTGTACTTCACACTAAGATCTTTACAGTTCCAAGTCTAAGCATTTACTCCAGGAAGATACGAATGTTCACTATTAACACCACAAAAACTTAAATGCAAGCAGGAACCAGAGTATACCTTGGAGAAAATGTCACATTTAAGATTATCAACCCAAAGCTGGGCGCGGTGGCGCACGCCTGTAATCCCAGCACTTTGGGAGGCTGAGACAGGAGAATCGCGAGTTCAAAGCCAGCCTCAGCAATGGCGAGGCACTTAGCAACTCAGTGAGACCCTGTCTCTAAATAAAATACAAAAAAGGGCTGGGCATGTGGCCCAGTGGTCGAGTGCCCCTGAGTTCAATCTCCGGTACCACAAAAAAAAAAAAAAAAAAAAAAAAACAAAGATTATCAACCCAAAATAACACGTAATTGAAATATGCCTAATACTAGGTATTTCATGAAAAAAAGCAAAGGGAAAGCAGAAATTATTTTGAATAGAATGAATATCAAATACAACACCAGAATTTGTAAGATGCTGCTAAAACTGTATTTTGAAGCAATTCATAGCATTTAAAAACCTATATTTAAAGAAAGAAAAGAACTCAGACTCTATGACAAGAAACAAGAAAAAGAAGAATGAATTAAATCTAAAGTAAGTATAATAAAGGAAATAGCAAAGGTAATAGCACAAATCAATTAAATACTGGAGAAAAGAATGGAGAAAATCTCTGAAATAAGAGTTAGATTGTTAAAAGTTCATGTTTTTAATAGTTCTCCATGTAGATTCAACAGAAAATAAAAGCCCCCCCCCCCCAAAAAAAAAAAAAGATGGAATCAGAGAATACCATCACAGGCACTACAAGTATAAAAATGATTAAAAAATGTGAAAAACTCTATCTCAATAAAATTGACAATGTAAATAAAATGTACAAATTAAATGGAAGACAGTATAGTTATGTGCTCACATGAAATAAATAAATAAACTCCAACCCTTGCTTTGAATCATATGTGAAAATTAACTCAGAATGATCATGAACATGAGAGCAAAACCTAAAACTTCAATATTTTAGAATAAAAAATACTTGTGATTTTGGTTTAGGAGAGGTTTCATAGATATGAATCCAAAAAGATGTACATGTGTAAAACAATCAGTGTTACACTTCATCAATGTGAAAAACCTTCTACTCATTGATAGCTAATGTCAAAAAATATAAAAAGGTAAAGATTGAGAAATATTTGCAAATAACATGTATAATAAAGGATTTATGTCTTGGATAAAGGGAGAACTCAAAAGTCACTATTAAAAAAACAAGTAACTCAATTAAAAAAGGGCAAAGTAATGATCAGACATTTTACTCAAACAAGGGACTAATAGGTACATTGAAAAATATCAGTCCTTATTCATTAAGTAAATGTAAGTTAAAACCACAACCATATGTCACTGTAAGAATATCTAAAACTAAAAATGCCAGCTTTGGCATGATGTGCTACTTGTGGCCATATAAAATGTTGCAACCACATTGGAGCACACATTTGAAGTTTCTTTAATGAAAAAATACCCTTCCCTAACATTATGATGGGATTCTTATTATAAGTATTTGCCAAGTAAAAAGAAAGTACATGTAGCCGGGCGCGGTGGCGCACGCCTGTAATCCCAGCACTTTGGGAGGCTGAGGCAGGAGGATCGCGAGTTCAAAGCCAGCCTCAGCAATGGTGAGGCACTTAGTAACTCAGTGACACCCTGTCTCTAATAAAATACCAAAAAGGGCTGGGGATGTGGCCCAGTGGTCGAGTGCCCCTGAGTTCAATCCCTGGTACCAAAAAAAAAAAAAAAAAAAAAAAAAAAAGAAAGTACATGATATGTTATTTTTATATCTATTTATAGTACTATGAATATGGAAACAACCTAACGTCTATTATCATATGATGCTACTGAGTAATAAAAAATGAACAAATCATATATATATGATGACACTCAAAATATAGTTATGCTAGGTAAAGCCAGTCAGGCAAAAAAACAAGTAGATACTACAAGATTCCATTCATATAAAATTTTTTTTTTTTTTTTTTTTTTTTTTTTTTTTTTTTTTGGTACTGGGGATTGAACTCAGGGGCACTCAACCACTGGGCAACATCCCCAGCACTTTTTTGTATTTTATTAGAGACAGGGTCTCACTGAGTTGCTAAGTGCCTCACCATTGCTGAGGCTGGTTTTGAATTCTTGATCCTCCTGCCTCAGCTTCCCAAGTGCTGGGATTACAGGTGTGCGCCACCGCACCCAGCTCATATAATTTTTTAGCGAATGAAAACTCAAATATAGTAGAATAAATAAAGAGAGGGGTGGGAAAGATAGGGGAAGAATAAGAAGAGCTGAGTGAATATTGGGAAAGTGGGTATATATCACTATAATAATATGTGATACTTTCACAGGTAGATAGACATAGATGTAGATATAAAACATTTTACTAATACATAAAATTTCTTGTGCCTTTAGAAAACAAAAAATCCCTATTCCCTTAGATGTGGGGCTCCATTTTATGGTTTTTCATATTGGCACCGAGACATTTTTTTACAGAGAAGTTTTCAATCAAGATATTGATTTCAAAAGGTGACCTTTTCTATTTTTTATTTCTTACAAATAATTCAAAGTCATAGTCTGCATGTAACAAACCTCCCTTCTCTTCTGTATTTTAATGAAACTCTGATTTAATGCTTCTCTCATGAGGGACTCATGGCTCCCCAATTTTGGTCATCCGTCCATCAAGGGTGTTCTCTTTAGAACCATTTGGATGTCAACACTGATAATGCGCATTTGCCTGAAAACGCCTGGAAGTCCAACTGCACAATGGTTTATGCTAGGACTTTGACAACTCAGGAAACCTGTTTCTTTCATGAAAGCATGCATTGCTTCACCCCTGGTTCAAGTCGCTCCAAGCAGAATCACTTAGGAGCACAACAGATTCAAACTTACAGAAAAAGTGTTCTAGCGATTTGCAAATAATTGCAGATTTCTTAGCTCCTGGGCACAAGGTTTGTGTGTATTTCAATGAAACTCTGGTTTAATGATTCTCTCAAGGAGCCCTCCTGGCTCCCCAATTTTGGTCATCCCACCTTCACATCCCATCCTATCCTTGGGAGGATAATTCCAGCAATATACTGCCGGTGGCCAGATCACTTTCCCACTGAATCTGAAGGTACCTGGGCTCCCAAGC
>CM046662.1:36946738-36999906 GCA_025594165.1 Tamias sibiricus | reverse complement strand
CTACCTCTCCCTGAATCTCTTTCTTCTACTCCACTGTTCTCCCTTCTATTTTTTTTTAATATTTATTTATTTGCTTTAGTTGTACACAATGCAATGCATTTATGTTTACGTGGTGCTGAGGATCAAACCCGGGCCGCGCACGTGCGAGGCGAGCGCTCTGCCGCTGAGCCACAACCCCAGCCCCTCTCCCTTTTATTTTTGTGAGATCTTTTTTTTCTAATTCTTTATTTCTTTCTAGTTTCCACATGTTCTCCATTTCCATCCATTTATCAGAAAATGACATAATTCACTCTTGTTTTTGTTTGTTTTTTGTTTTGTTTTCTATGACTGAAAGTTTATTTAATATGTATAAATACATAAATAAGATATATAATAGAGAACAGATAAAATCTAACATTTTATACATGTGACATATGGCCTATCATATGCAACATTTTGTTGAATAAAACAGTACACTGTGTGCAAGTTATGACAGTAAGGTAAAGCATGTTTATAATTTGAAGTGATACTTAGAACTTACTAGAAAGCAAGCTCAGGCCTATTTTTGTAGCTTCTCATCAGATTGTAATTTCTGGTAATCTTTTGTCATAGAATTCTTATACTTGTCCTGTCTCCTCCATTTAGTCACAGACGTTTTTTTATACGAAGTTGTTGTAGATGACAGTAAGAATGCATTACAATTCATAATACACATATAAAGCACGTTACCCTGAGTGCATGTATGAAGACACAAATGGTGTGAATATACTTTATATACAACCAGAGATGTAAAAATTCATTCTTGTTTTTGGATGAGCAAAAATTGTGTATATATCAGACATTTATCCATTTGTCTATTTATGATTCCATAATTTGCTCTTGTGAATTGTGCTTCTGCTATAAAAATTGGTATGCATTTGTCTCTATAATATGCTAATTTTAGTTCTTAGGTACCAAGGAGTGGGATAGCTGGGTCATATAGTGGTTCCATTCCTAGGCTTTTTGGGAATCTTTATACTGCTTTCCAGAGTGTTTGTACTAATTTGCAGTCCCACCGACAATACATGAGAGAAACTTTTCCCCCGTGTCCTCACCAGCAATTATTATTTGTATTCTTGATGATTGTTATTCTAACTGTAATGAGATGAAATCTTAGTGTAGTTTTGATTTGCAATTTTCCTGATTGCTAAGGGTGTTCAACATTTTTGCATGTATTTGTTAGCCATTTGCATTTTTTCTTTTAAAAAGTATTTAAGTTTATTTGCCCATTATTTGATGGGGCTACTTTTTTTTTTATGGTAAGGTTTTTTTTAGTTTTTTATATATTATGCATATTAATTTTCTGTCAGAAGAGTAACTGGCAAAGATTTTCTCCCATTCAGTAGAATCTCACTTCACACTATTGTTTGCTGCACAGAAGCTTCTTTTTTTTTTTTGGTACCGGGGATTGAACTCAGGGGCACTCGACCACTGGGCCACATCCTCAAGCCCTTTTTTGTATTTTATTAGATACAGGGTCTCACTGAGTTGCTAACTGCCTCGCCATTGCTGAGGCTGGCTTTGAACACATGATCCTCCTGCCTCAGCCTCCCAAGTGCTGGGATTACAGGCGTGCACCACTGTGCCCAGCCAGAAGCTTCTTAATTTAAAGCCATCCCCCTTAATTGATTCCTGGTTTTATTTCTTGAGCTTTAGCTGTCTTATAAAGGAAGTCAGTGCCTGCACCAGTATGTTGGAGTGTTGCCCTATGTTTTATTCTAGCAGCTGTAGTGTCTCTGGTCTAATTCCTAGGTCTTTGATTCACTTTTGAGTTGATTTTTGTGCAGGGTGAAGAGATAGGTATCTAGTTTTATTTTCCTACATAAGGCTATCCAGTTTTCCCAGCACCATTTGATAAAAAAGTTCTTTTCTCCAATGTATGTTTTTGGCACCTCTGTCAGGGACAGATGACTAGCTATATGGATTTGTCTTGGTCTCTTCCATTCTATTCCATTGGTCTCTGTGTCTTTTTATGCTAGTACTATGCTGTTTTGTTACTATAGCTCTGTTGTATAATTTGAGAACAGGAATCATCAAACCACCAGCATCACTCTTCTTGCTCAGTATTGCTTTGCTACTCTGGGTCTATTTTTCCTCCAATTAATTTAAAACTTTTTTTCTCGTTCTGTGAAGAATGCCATTGTTATATTGATGGGGATTACATTGAATCTGTATATCACTTTGGGTAATGTAGCCATTTTCACAATATTCATTCTACCTATCTAATAATATGGAGGTCTTTCCATCTTCTGGGGTCTTCTTCAGTTTCTTTTTTCAGTGTTCTATAATTTTCATTGTAGAAGTCTTTCACCTCCTTGGTTAGATATATTCACAGGTTGATGTTTTTGTTTTTAGTGTGTTTTGGTTTGGTGTGGTTTTTGAAGCTATTGTGAATGGAATTATTTTTCTGATTTCTTTCTCAAATTCATTATTGAAATATAGGAAAGCTGTTGATTTTTATATGTTGATCTTGTATCTTGCTACTTTGCTGAATTTATTTATCAGCTCCAATAGTCTTCTAATGGAATATTATTTGGGGGGGGGGGCGGAAATCTTCTAGATATAGGATCATGTCATTGGGAAACAGAGATAATGTAACTTCCTTTCTTATTTTTATTTCTTTAATTTCCATCTCTTGCCTGACTCATTTCAAGAACATACTGAATAAGAGTAGTGAGAGCAGGCATCCATGTCTTATTCCTGATTTTAGAAAAAATGCTTTTCAGTCTTTCTCCATTCAGTATGATATTTCCTATGTGTTTATCGTATGTAGCCTTTACGATATTGAAATAAGTTCCTCTATCCCTATTTTATTCAGTGTTTTTCCCATAAATGGGTGCTAATTGAATTTTGTCAAAGGCTTTTTCTGCATCTCTTCAGATGATGTGATGTTTGTCCTTAATTGTATTTATGTGGTGAATTATATTTATTGATTTGCATATGTTGAATCAACCTTGCATTTCTGGGTTGAAACCAATTTGATCATGGTGTACCATCTTCTTAATGTGTTTTTGAATGTGAATGGCTGATATTGTATTAAGGATTTTTGTATCTGTGTTCATCAGGGTTATTATTCTGTAGTTTTCTTTCCTTAGGTTGTCTTTATTTGGTTTGAATATCATTTGATAATGTCTTCATAAAATAAGTTTGGTAGTGTTCCTTTTCTATTTCATGGAATAACTTGAGGAGAATTGGCATTAATTCTTCTTTACTAGACTCACCTGAGAAACTCACTATTCCTGGGCTTTTCTTTTTGGAAGGTTTTTAACTACTGCTTCAGTCTTATTCCTTAATATTGATCTGTTTAGGTTTTCTGTATCCTCTTGGTTCAATTTGAGTGGATCATATGTGTCTGAAAATTAGTTAATATCCTCTAGATTTTCCAATTTATTGGAATATGTTTTCAAAATAGTTCCTAGTGATCCTCTGTATTTCAGAAATATCTCTAGTGATATGTACTTTCCATCTCTACACTTTTGATATGGTTCTTATTTGACTAAGGTTTTATCAATCTTCTTTATTTTTTTTTAAGAACCAACTCTGCTAGATGCAGTGGTGCATGTCTGTAATCCCAACAACTTGAGAGGCTAAAGCAGATGGATTGTATGAGGCCAGCCTTTCAACTTAGTGAGCCCTGTCTCAAAAAAAGGGGGGGGGGGGGACAGGGATTAAAGTGCTCCTGAGTTCCATTCCCAGTTTAAAATATTAAAACAACAACAACAACAAAAAAAAAAACCCAGCTCTTTATTGTATTGTATCGATCCTTTGTATTGTTTTTTTCATTCTTGATTTCATTCATTTTGGCTATGATCTTAATTATTTCCTGTCTTCTACTGGTTTTGGAATTAGTTTGTTCTTACTTTTCTAGGACCTTGAGATGTAACATTAGATTATTTATTTGGAATCTTTCTGGATTTGTTTTTATGTAATCATTCCATGTTGCAGACTTTCCTCTTGAACTGCCTTCATACTCAGGGACTTTAATTTTGTAACTCTCTTCACATTTGTTTTTCAGATTTTGTTATTTTTCCCCTAATTTCTTCTATAAGACCAATTCCTCATTCAGAAATGTATTAATATCCATGTATTTAACTGGTTTCTGTTTTTTATCTTGTTGTGGATTCCTAACTCCATTTCATTCTGATCTGGTAAAATGCAAATATATATATATATATATATATATATATATATATATATATGTATATATATGTGTATATATATATATATGTGTGTGTGTATACATATACATATGTGTGTGTGTGTGTATTTCCATCTCACTTCAAGTGTGGACATTTTTCTGATATTATTTATCTGATATAAAAGCTAAGCATTCCTTTAGTTTGTATTTCCTTTCCTTCTTCTAAGCCAATGATTCTTAGATTTGTTCTCTTAATATTATCCCAGATTTCTTGGATATTCTGGTCATGTTCTCTATCATCTTTTCTTTATTATTGTATTTTTAAGTTTCTGTACCTTGTCTTTGAGGCCTGAACATCTATCTTCTGGGTGTTTTAATCTATTGGTAATGCTTTCATCTGAATTTATTTTGATATATTGAGTTTTTCATTTTTAGGATTTCTGATTTGCTCTTTTTCAGAATATCTATTCATGAAATGTTCTTTCACTTCCTATATTTTCTCTCTTATTTCATTCCTTAGTCTTCTTTTAGTTCATGATTATTGTAACCATAAACTTCTAAATTCTTTATGACATTTCCTCCACTGTGGTGTCAATGAGATCAGTTATTGAAGTATTGTGGGCTATTTGGGTGACTTCTTCCCTTGCTTTTTCATATTGTTTATATTTCTACCCATCTGCTGGAATGATTATCTCTTCTATTTTGGCAAGAGACTATTTAGTGAGCTTCCTTCTCAAGAGCCTTAGGCTGGGTGAATATCTAAGTGTCAATACTCCCACTCAATATGTACCCATTATTATACCTACTACCCAGCACCACTTTGAGAGAATATACTAAAGCCTATTACTTGCAACTACTTTAAAACAAAGCTATTTAACAATAAGTCTTAGGGGGAAAAAAAAGCTTACTAAAAATGTTTTCCATAACTCCTCTAACCCAACTATAAAACTGGAGTAATAACTATTTTTTAATAAATTGCAAAATCACATATTAAAGACAGTAAGATTACTACTACACTGAATAAGGGTTTGAAGAGTAAATAGAAGGAAAGTGGACAAAGAAAAATAGAGAACATAATACAAACTAAGCAAGATAAAAGGAAGAAAATGGGAAGGGAGGTTGAGACAGGAATAAATAATGCGATAGTGAAAAAAGAGACTTAAAAAAGAGCAAGTATAAACATGAGCTAAGAGTTGAAAGATAAAATGATTCAATTTATGCTTTAAAACATTGAAAGAAATGTAATCAATTTTCTTGAGAACTGAACTATTGAATAATAAAGGAACACCTATTAATTCAATATGAAAAGTATTATCTGTAAAATCAAAAATAATGTTAGACCTATTTATGATATTGCATGCCAAGTTATTTGAGGTGGGGATATATCTTCTTGAGTCTTCCTGATGTGGATTTCTAATGGGACCTTTAGAAGGTGCCCATCAATCCTTGATTTTACCTCTGCAGTTCCCTGGGTGTGGAGGTAGTGATCACACCAGCTCACCTCTGATACAATTCTAAGAGGCCATCTCTGATCTTGTTGTGTCCAGGGACCACCTGGCTCTGTTGGGTCAGAAGAGATGGTACCCAATTGTGGCTTAGCAGCTGGGTCACTCTATTGGGTGGTACAGTCTTGTTTGCCCTCACAAAGAAAAGCTCTGTGTACCCAGCACTGTCAGATCCAATGTAGAATCCCCCATGTATACATTGGAGTTTGTGGGGTGTGGCTATCTAAGGTGGAGGTATGGTGGTCTGGTTGAAGTGATCTTGAGTAGCACATGGGAGGTTCAGGGCTGCTGCACCCTGTGGAGTGTGCAGGTTATTGATCAGTGGACTTGTATCTGGACACACTGGGCAGTGGCTGATGTCTGGGATGGATACTCTCCTCTGTAAGCCCCTTTGTGGGATGAATGCATTTCATATATGAGGTTCTCCCCTGGCTTTTGGGAGTTATCCTCAGGAAATGTGTTCTATGTGTTGGTGTGTGTCAACAAGAATTATGTCAACTGACAATTCTGGAACTTGTAGCTCTGGACCCTCCAGTTGGTGGGTGTAACAACCAGCCAATTCCCTGGTTGTTACAGTTTGTGCACCAACTGCTGATGTTTGTTAGTCATCCCAGAGGACCATGTCTTCGTGTTTGACATGTGCTCTGTCTGCTAGCCATTTCTGTTGGGTGTAGGGGTCCAAAACTCAGGACTGTCACTGGCTGCTATGAATCACTCCCCTCTTCTGGGTCATGTTGATACAGCTATATCTAAGCACTTTGTGGCTGTCTGCAACTGCCTATGAATGCAGGTTCTCTGTGGGCAATTTGTGGCACAGAAGCCTCCACTTTGGCTGCTGCAGATCACTGGTGTTTTACCCATTATCATTGGGGTAGTGTCAGTTGGTCTGTCTTTACTTAAGCTCATGCATCTGGCAGCTGTGAGGAGTACTGGATTGGTTAACTCCTTGGGACTTTCTTGGTTTGGGTCAGCTCCACCCCGCTCCCTTTGTCTGAAGGTTACCTTCAGCTAGCAGTGATCCCTCTACAAGGTCCTTGTAGACATGTTACTAAGATAGCACATTTCAGAGGTGTTTCCTGTGGTTTTATTTCTATAGGTGGGGAGAAACCACATGGATTTAATTTCTCCTAGGTGATACTGCCAGTCGTTGGTGATGAGTACTACTTCCCCAAATGTTAAAGTTTGAACATTAGAGAAGCACACTGAGGCAAGCATATAAAGCAGGGTTTATTTAAAAGGGGTAACATAGGGCTGGGGTTGTGGCTCAGTGGTAGAGCATTCGCCTAGCACGTGCGCGGCCTGGGTTCGATCCTCAGCACCATGTAAAAACAAAAAGGCATTGTGTACAAATAAATAAATACTAAAAAAAAGGGGGGGGGTAAGATAGACTTCACCTGGGAGGGAGAAGGGGGCCATTGCTGGTATCCTGGTATCCCAAGAAGTGAGGCAAGTCTACCCTTTTTTTCTATGTCCTGGGCTTCCTTTTTTGTTCTCCTGCTCTCTCCCCCTTATCTCTCTCTTTCCTGTGTATGTTACCAGGCCTGGTGGGATGGCCAAAAGGTTAGAAGCAGATGGACTGAAGGGGGAAGGGCTGGATGGAACAGCCCAGGACGCATTATTTAACAACTTTATAGCTCCCTGTAGGGAGAGGCAGTTCCTGGGACAGGTTACCTTGGCAACAGGTTGGGGTAGGGGAAGGTTCTTGATAAGGGTGGAGGAAGGGCTCTGAAGGAATTAACATTCCAATCCCTCAGTGGACAGTCTCCAACTTCCTGGGAATTACTCAAAATTGGCTTTCTTGATCCGACCTGACTCGATTTACCTGTCTATACTGACTGCCTCTCAGATTCTGGCTTCACATGGAGGTCAGCTAGCCATGGTCTCTAATAAATGGCTGCCCTGCCCAGTTTTCTGCCAACAACTTGGGATGAATTTTGCAGCCTCCTTCACTGTCTGCTGCTCCTGTTCCATTTACCTTGGCCTGCCTTTTCTTCCAATTGTTGTTAAAGAAGTAAGCTTTGGGGTTTTGCCTCTACTTTTTCTCATTTTGTTACCCTCCCCTCTCCCACACACACTGGTCAGGGTTTGAGGTCAAGCAATTCTTTACTTTTTGCTCTAGTAACCTAATTCTAAGTCCTTCCAAGTCTCAAATTGTCCAAAATTGAGTTTCAGAGTATTTATTGTCACCAGCCTCTCTAGTCAGCGGTTCTCTCACATCTTCGATTCTGGACTGAGGAGGAGTTGAGGGTTACAGCCTAGATTCACTCTGCCATCTTTTTTGCACTTGTTATCAAATTTCTTAATTTTTTTTATTTCACATTTTGAGTCTCCTATAATTATTGCCACAAGTTGAGAGATCACTGTGGAGTGAGTCTCAGCCTTTGGGTGTCATGCCTAAGATTTAGGTAGTTACCCCAGGACAGAAACAAGTATAGCAAGGCCAGGATAGTAATTAGAGCAGGTTTATTGCAAGGCAAGGAAATAAACAAACAAACAAAAAAATGGTATACAGCCCAGAAAAAGAAGCAGAGCAGATTGACTGTTGACCCAAATGTGCTGAAATTATTATGCTTAGCCTTTTGTTAGGATAGGGGTGAAATTTTGCAGTGGCATGAAACCTTAGAATGGACAGTAACCACTACTATTGGGGCCTGGCACTTGCACAACCATTGCCCATTTTGGGGTAATCATAAGCCTGCACTATGAAAACTGAGGGTATACATCTAGGTACTTGAGTCACTTTGTTCTTTCTGGTCTAGCGTCTCTGACAGAAGTTCATATAACATGATCAGCTGACCTCAGAATATGTGGCGGGTACAAATTGACCTTGGAAACATGATCTATGCCCATAAATTGACCAAAGAATGCTATGGGCCCCCTCAATGTGGAGGGAGGAAGACTGGTAATACCAATGTCTCTGAGTTGTGTACCTGCATTCCTTATGGTAGATTTCTTTCTTAGCTCTACCCACTTAAGGGGAAGGAGGAATTTATTTCCTTATGGCAACACATGATTAATAATGAGTCCTCTGGGTCAGGGGCTCTTTAAACCTGCTCCCCTCTTTTGGCCCCTCCAATTTCTGCCCATTTCTAGCTAACTACCTCCACTAATGTAGTTCAGAGAAAGATTTTTCCATTCTGAAATTCTTTTTTAAAAAATTGTTATTTATTTTTTTACTTTTATGGATTCATTGTCTTCGGTTAAATTTTTTGAACATTGGGGAATTTATGCTTCCATAGGTTTGAAGTTTATATCAAGTTTTTTTTCCCCCAGTTGGTTATCCACTGATGTAAGCTGCCTGTCATGGCCAGCCATTGCGCCACGGGAGGAAAACTCTCGGAGGCAGAGTAAAGCTTTTACTACTTTTACTTCTACTTTCTTAGAGAGAGCTTAGAGAGGGAAAGAAAGATTTTTAGAGAGAAAGATTAAAGAGAGCTTTTCTTCTTGTCTTCTTAGCTTAGAGTCTTAGAGAGAAAGAAAGATAGAGCTTAGCTTAGAGAAAGATTAGAGCTTCTTTCTTCTCTCTTCTTTCTTCCTTCTTCTTTCTTCTGACTTCTGTCTTCCTCGGGAGCCTCGGCCTAACTCTGACCAGTCATTACTTCTTCTATCTGGTTTCTCTTCTGTAACCGCTCTGCCTACGTTCTGGCCGCTGATTCTCCGACCCGAACTCTTCTTCTGACTGACCGAGCTACTGCACGACTGACTGAATGAATTCTCCCTTCTCCTAACTCGGACCGCTTTCACCCGGTTATATACCTTCAGCTTTGCGGGTGCCTACAGGTGCGTCACATACATATCAGGTGGAACTTATGGCTTCCAGCTAGCTGCAACAGCCCTTCCTAATTAGGGCTCCTTCACACTGATAGCAACCCATCATTATATAAATGTACAAGTTGTTATTTAATTTCAGAACAAATCATGATATGATATTTCATTGAGTGATACCTAAATGTCTCTTTTTTTTTTTTTTTTTTTTTTTTTTACTTCGGTTTCTATTAGTCATGAAAAAGAAAAAGATCTACTGCATAAAAATCACAGTTTTGAGGAAGAAATTACCATGATAAAACTGGAAATAGACACAATAAAAAGTCAGAACTAGGAAAAGGAAAAGAAATATCTTGAGGATGTTGAAATTGCAAATGAAAAGAATGATAACCTTCAAAAGACAATAAAACTGAATGAGGAAACATTTACAACAACAGTACTCCAGTATAATGAAATCTTCAGTGACTTATCCCACTTCTCCCTGACACCTCTTGGAATGGATTTTCTGAAGAGAAATGCTCAGAGGTTTGCCAAGACTGGCAGAGGGTGAGAACACAGGAGGCTGCCAGTGGGGACAGCCACACCTGCATTACTTTCACTTCAGAAGGGGCTTCCATAAAGGAAAAACCCAACGTGTTGACTCACACTTGTCACAATTGACACCATGACCAAGAATTGTAATCATTCAATGTAGGAGCCCTAATTAAGGAGATAGCTAAGACTGTGGTTAGCTGTGAGCCATAAAGATGTTCAAGCATTACCAACTTCCATGATCTCGCGAGACTTGGCCCAGGACATTGCAGATCGGGTCGGTGCCATTTGCATGATCTCGCGAGACTTGGCCCAGGACATTGCGCATTGGGTCAGCGCCATTTGCATGATCTCGCGAGACTTGGCCCAGGACATTGCGGATCAGGTCGGGGCCATTTGGTGGTGGTTGGAGGAGTGTGGATTGCGGGTTGGAGTTGTTGTTGGAACCGGAGAGAGAAGCTAGCAGAATAAAGAGCCTGTTCGTTTCCAGTCTGCCTTTGAACTTATTCCTGCGGCTTTGTTGCTGCAGTCAGCGACAGGTGGTGGCCCGTACGGGGAACTTCGGAGTGGACAGGTTAAGAACTGAAAAGTCTCTAAAGATGGGTTTGAATGTAACTAAATCCCAAGCGATAAAGGCTAGGGAAAGAATCCTTGATATACCTGACTCCATTGTCAGTGAGGAGGATTTAGAAAAAGGTGAAGGTGATCATGAAAGCATAGCTTCTGCTGAGTCAACTAAGACCAGTAAGGAGAGTATTGGAAGAGTCCCAAAAATGACAAAAATCCGAGCTGTTTGAGCTATTCGGGATTTATTGGAGATAGCTGAAGGATACTTGCTCTCCATTGAACCTGGGACTCAGGATACTGCTGTCAGTGAAATTAGCAGTAGTGAGGAATCTAGTAAAAGTGATCCTGAGAAAATGAGGAAAAAGAAACTAAAAAAGACCGAGAAAAAAGGACCGTCAAGTAGAGGAACCACTCGTGTCCTCTACTCCCCCATGGGTGGAATCCATTACAGAAAATAAGAAGGTTATTACTAGGTGTTTGCATACCCTAGAAACAGAAATAAAAAGTCTTTCTGAGCGCTTATGCACTCTCGAGGGTAACTCACAGGTACATTGGGAACTGCCAGTATTTGAAAATGAAAATGGACAGTGATCCACCAGTCAGTAGATTTCAAAACAATAAAAAATCTCAAAGAGGCAGTAATGACATATGGGCCCCAAGCTCCTTTCACGTTGAGTATGCTGGAGTCCCTTAACACCTTTAACTTAATCCCCTCAGACTGGAAAAGTCTATGTAAAGCAGCATTAAGCGGGGGGCAATACTTGGTTTGGCGATCGCAATTTCAAGACCTTTGTATAGAAATGGCTAAAAGAAATGCAGCTGCAGGGTTTGGAGAGCATAATATAGAAATGCTCACAGGAGAAGGGCAGTTCGCAGACTTACAGGCTCAAAAGTATTATGACCCAGGTATATATGCTCAGATATACACAGCTGCCTTAAAGGCATGGAAAACTTTACAAGGACCTGGGGATCTACAAGGTAGCTTGTCAAAAGTGATTCAAGGACCTAATGAGCCATATGCTGACTTTGCTGATCGACTTTTGAGAACTGCAGGTAGTGTGTTTGCAAATGTTGATCAAGCTATGCCATTAGTCGTTCAATTAGCATATGAAAATGCTAATAAATATTGCCAGGAAGCCATCAGGCCATGGAGAAATAAAAAGGATCTTTCCATATATATACAACTATGTAAAGATATAAATGACGCCTTTGTCACAGGAAATGTGATTGCAGCAGCAATGAGAGGTGCTTCCCCTCAAAATTTCACAAGAGCTCAACCTAGACATTATAATCAATCAGGATATTCCAGGCAAAATTATCATAATCAATCAGGCTATTCTAGGCAAAATCCCCAAAGAGAAATAAGACCAAGCTCATACCATGCCCCAGGCCGCTGCCCCAGATGTAAAAAGGGAAATCATTGGGCCATTAAATGCCATTCAAAATTTGACATCTATGGAAATCATTTGTTCAGGAATTTAAAAAACGGGGCACGGGCCCACAAATGTATGAGGCATTGCAGAAGGAGTATCCTCAAGCATCCACTCAGATGCTTCCCCGACACAATCCCTACTACCCATCCACTCCCTCGCCAGAGGAACAGGAGGAAATGCAGGATTAGACCTCTGTTCCACCACCTGAATAGTGTTAACACCTGAAATGGGGGTTCAACTGATTCCCACAGGAGTCAGGGGACCTCTTCCCTCAGGGACTGTAGGAATTATTCTTGGGTGAAGTCCTAAAAGCTTATTAGGTTTGCAAGTGACCCCAGGCGTAATAAACTCAGACTACAAAGGGGAAATAAAAATAATGCTTAGCTCACCCCAAAGCATAAGTTGTGTTAATCAAGCAGATAGAATTGCTCAGCTGCTTCTCCTTCCAAATTTACATAATTCATTTAAAATGAGTATGCCTCAAAAAAGGAACAATAGAGGATTTTGTTCCACTGACTCGGGACCTATGGCTTGCTGGGTTCAGGATTGTTCAAGGAGGCCTATGTGTAAAATAAAAATCCAAGGAATAGAGATGGAGGGACTGATAGATACTGGAGCTGACTCTTCCATCATTAATCTATGGCAATGGCCCAAGCACTGGCCTCTGCAGAAAGCTTCAACCAGTTTAAGAGGCTTGGGATATAAAAACCTCCCAGAAAAAAGTGCGGTAATTTTAAAATGGGAGGATAATGAAGGACATAAAGGAACATTTCAGCCTTATGTTTTACCTAACCTACCGGTTACTTTATAGGGAAGAGATATTTTGCAACAAATGGGAGTACACCTTGCAACCAAGCCTGCAGATGTTAAATGTGAAAATTTACAGGGTAATCTTAACCCTAAAAGAAATCATTATCAAAAAGTACAGGGTAATCTTAACCCTATAGGAACTCATTATCAATAGTACAGGGTAATCTTAACCCTATAAGAAATCATTATCAAAAGGTACAGGGTAATCTTAACCCTAAAAGAAATCATTATCATAAAGGAAAAAGATATTTTTGGGGGGGCCACTGAGAAAATAATTTTAAAAATACCATGGCTTTCTGATAAGCCAGTGTGGGTCCCTCATATAAAAATGAGTATGCCTCAAAAAAGGAACAATAGAGGATTTTGTTCATACTCATTTTTCTCTTTTATCTAAAGAGAAATTACAAGTGGCTCACCTAATAGTTCAGGAACAACTAGAAGCAGGACATATAGAACCTTCCACCTCTTCCTGGAATTCCCCCATATTTGTGATCAAGAAAAAAATCAGGAAAATGGCAATTGTTACATGATCTTAGAGAAATGAATAAAACCATGCAAATCATGGGCCCTACTTAACCTGGACTTCCTAATCCTGTAGCTATTCCAAAAAATTTCCATCTTATTACTCTTGATATAAAGGATTGTTTCTTTTCTATTCCTCTACACCCTCTGGATACCACCAGGTTTGCTTTTTCAGTTCTTTCTATTAATAATAATGGCCTTGATCAGAGATATCAATGGAAAGTTTTGCCACAGGGAATAGCTAATAGCCCCACTATGTGTCAATCTATGTAGATAAAGTTATTCAGCCTATCAAAAATAAATACCCAGAGCTTATGTGCCTCCATTATATGGATGATGTTTTGCTTGCTCATCCTAATCAAGAAGTCTTATTCACCATATTTAGTGATATATCAGAAAACTTGAAACAATATGGATTAAACATTGCTAAGGAAAAGGTTCAAATTAGATCTCCAATATTATATCTAGGATTCCAAATTATGGACACTTGTATTAGGCCTGAAAAAATATTAATTAATAAGGAGCATTTGGCCACTCTCAATGACTTTCAAAAATTGCTGGGAGATATTAATTGGCTTTGCCCTGTACTAAACCTCACTACTGGCCAACTAAAACCTTTAGTTGACATCCTTCGTGGGGACCCTGATCCATCTTCACCGCGAACATTGACTCCTGATGCTAGGAAAGCTTTAAAGTTAGTAGAAAAAGCCATCGAAGGAGCTCATTGTGATAGATTTGATTTAACTCAACCACTGATATTGATTATTATTTCTTCACAATATACACCCACAGGAGTATTTTGACAACAAGGGCCTTTATTATGGATACATTTGCCCGTCGCTCCTAAAAGTATAATTGAGTCTTATACCTCCATGGTGGCTAAACTTATTCTTCAAGGACTTAAGACTTCTACTAAAATATTTGGCATTCACCCTGCTACTATTATTACTCACTATTTGTCGCCACAGATTGAATATTTATGCTTCAATGATAATGATTGGGCTATAGCTAGATGCTCTATTTCTGCAAATTTTGATAATCATCTTCCTAAGTCTCCTATATTATCTTTTTGTATCAATCATCCTATTATTTTTCCACAGGTAATAAAAAATCAACCTAGGGCTGGGATTGTGGCTCAGCGGTAGAGTGCTCGCCTAGCATGTGCGTGGCCCGGGTTCGATCCTCAGCACCACATACAAATAAACGCATTGTGTACAACTAAAGCAAATAAATAAATATTTTAAAAAATACTTTTAAAAAATCAACCTATTCCTAAGGCATTAAATGTATTCACAGATGTGTCCTCAGATGGTACTGCTGCAGTAGTCACTAAAAAAGAAAATGTGACTTACATAACTGCACACAAATCAGCTCAAGTAGTGGAACTGGAAGCTGTGGTAAGAGCTCTGGAAAATTTTAGAGAACAGCCCATGAACATTTTTTTCAGATAGCCACTATATTGTACATGCCATCCCAAAATTAGAGCTAGCAGGACCAATAGCACCTCATACTCCAGGCTTTAAATTGTTTTATCAAATTCAAAAACTTTTGTGGGCAAGAAAAGACCCTCTATTCGTAGGGCATATTAGAGCAACTTGCCTGGTCCCCTCCATGAAGGTAATCAAAAGGCTGATGTCCTTACCCAAACAATCTTTATACTTTTAGCACTCCAGCAAGCTACTTTATTTCACTCCCAGTTTCACGTCAATAGCACCACCTTGCAGCATAGGTTTAAAATCACAAAGGAGCAAGCCAGAACAATTGTAAAAGATTGTAAATCTTGTATAACACATTTGCCCAATCCTCATTATGGTGTTAACCCTAGAGGATTAATGCCCAATCATTTGTGGCAGATGGATGTTACTCATGAGCCAAGTTTTGGAAAATTGCGATTTATTCATGTGACCATAGATACATGCTCAGGCATGATTTTTGCTTCCTTACATTCTGGAGAAAAAGTTAAAGATACTATATCTCATTGTCTGCAAGCTTTTGCTGCATTGGGCATCCCCAAAATGCTTAAAACAGATAATGGCCCTGCATATACGTCCTCATCTTTCAAACAGTTTTGCACAAAATTCAATATATCCCATAAAACAGGCATCCCATACAATCCTCAGGGTCAGGGCATTAATGAAAGAGCAAACCGCACACTGAAAATTATGTTATTGAAACAAAAAGAAGGAAATTGGAAAAATCCTAGGGACAGATTGGCAGTTGCCCTGTTTACCTTAAATTTTTTAACTTTAGACTCTAATGGTTATTCTGCTGGAGACAGACATTGGAACCCACACCAACAACATAAACCTTTGGTTTACTGGAAGGATGTTCTCTCAGGTACATGGAAGGGTCCAGATCCAGTATTAATTTGGGGGAGAGAATCTGTTTGTGTTTTTCCAAAGCACGAATCCTCTCCAATATGGATACCATCTAGATTAATAAAACAGGTATCACATCAAAAGGATCAAGATGAAGTTGAAGAATCAAGATTAACAAAAAAAGGTACGAAATCAAGAGGATCAAGATGAAGATATGGAATGATTCCCTCAAAAAAGGTCCTTCAAAATATTTCACAACTTAAGTGTCATTCCTCCCGGCCGGGACGAGGAGATCTCTTTTCAGTGTGCACACAATTGTATTTTTTTTTCTCTTTTTATATATGTCTTTATGTCTGTGCATTTGTCTAAATTTCATGTAAATGTGATGTCACAAATATATGTTTGTAGGTTTGTGCGTCTGTCCAATGTGATGTCACAAATAAAGTGCTTATGAATATATATATATTTATATATATATATATATATATATATATATATGGATCCAAATAACTTTAATTAATTTAAGTTTAAGAGTATTCAATTTGGGTAAATAATTTAATAAGTGAAGGTACCTTCAATTTTGATTTTATAGGTGTCCCAGGGATTTCTCTTTCGCGAAGAATATGACTAGTGCTGTATAACCTGATATTTTGGTGTTTTGACATAGGAATGTTTATTTGTAATTAACTTTATTTGTTTTATAGCTGATTAATTTGAGTTATTTCAACAGATAATTTCATGAAAGGTTACAGAGACTCGAGGGTTCCAGCTAACAAATTATTTTTCCAAAGTGCCTTTAGCTTTTCTTTAATCTATTTTTAATGCAGTAAATACCCTCAGTCTTTCTTTGTTTTGTTCTGAATATGATATTTTGCCAGCTTATGTTTGTGGCAGCTCAAGCAGCAATGTGTGTGAGCAGAAATCAATTTTAATTTTCTAATCTAATAATTCTATTTTTTAGTTTGACAACTCGCCTCTTGACTCAGTGCTGGAATAGCACTGCCTTTCCTTTAATAATTGATGCTTGAGTTTCTAGGTAGCGGGCCCTGAAGATTTGCCGGTGGCATTGTCTAGACATAAAAAAGACGGCTGCTGCTACAGCTTCAGGGATCTTGGTCGCTGCAAGCATCCCTGCTGCTCAAGCATCAAACAACCTCACCAGCAGTGTGGCCTCTGCTCTGCATGCATGGGGCCTCCTAGATCAACTTGTTATAACAAGTGGACATTTTGATCTTTCATTGTTTGGGACTTTATGGGACAATGCCTTGCGAATATTTGTCTAGAGAACTCAGTGCATTACTTGATGGAACTTAGGGCAGCTGATTTGTTTAAAGAATTTGATATGCTATGCAACTTGGCTCGTCAGCAGAAGGCTTGTCGCCTTGAAGCCTCAGCATATCCTCAGGATTGGATGGCTGTTAGTCATCATACACAATCGATCCTGAAGGGCTCGATTGGATGGCTGGTTAGCCAATGACGGGTAAGATTCCCAAAGGGGGATAACCTAAGACAGGCACAGTCGATCCAGATGAGGTCGTCACCCATCCACAGGACAGTCTCATGTGGCTGACATATCAACCTAAGACAGGAGTCAAGGGCACAGCCTTGATTATCCAGTGATGGGTAAGAATGTTGGTTGCACATGGACGTCCTAGAGCATCCCCTCTCTTATATCAAAAGGGGGGAAATGTAGGAGCCCTAATTAAGGAGATAGCTAAGATTGCGGTTAGCTGTGAGCCATAAAGATGTTCAAGCATTACCACCTTCCATGATCTCGTGAGACTTGGCCTAGGACATTGCGGATTGGGTCGGGGCCATTTGGTGGTGGTTGGAGGAGTGTAGATTGCGGGTTGGAGTTGTTGTTGGAGCCGGAGAGAGAAGCTAGCAGAATAAAGAGCCTGTTCGTTTCCAGTCTGCCTCTGAACTTATTCCCTCGGCTTTGTTGCTGCAGGCGACTATAGCTGCAGTCAGCGACAATTCAAGTGCAGGAAGAACATGCCTATCTGCTCAGGAATGTTGAGAGAGGGAATATTTTGGTTTGGATTGAGTTGATCCATTCTCAATGAATTAGGGTGGTTTTTGTTTAGCTAGTTTTTTCTTTCATCTTGATTTGGAACAGTCTTTGGGGGACTGTTGTCATGTGTGTGCCAACAAACAGTTGTGTTGACATGAGTTATAAGGGATGCAGTAATTTCTTACTAATATTAAATATCCAAAAATGTGCAAGTGAAACCACCATAATAGTTAAAGAAATAATGTGAAAATGTTGATATATTAAAAAAAACTCACAAATCTCATTTTCTCTACTGCTGTAACATATGTGATAGTTGTTGTTTATGTTTACATATATGGTCCAATGGATATTCCCAGCTTGGCAGATGTACCTCCATTCCTTTGTGTCTCATTCAAAAAGAAAATTCAGGGGCTGGGATATAGCTCAGTTGGTACAGTGATTTCCTTGCATGCACAAGACCCTGGGTTCAATCCCCAGCATCACAAAAAAAAAAAAAAAAAAAAAAAAAAAAAATTCAAGGACTGGGATATTGGTCAGTGGTACAGTGCAGGCTTAGCATGTAACAAGGTCCTGGGTTCAACACTCAATACCCGCCTCCCAAAGAAAGGAAATAAAGTGAATGACCAAATATGTTTATAAGTATTTTTATTCCTCTTTTGTTGTTGTTGTTGTTGTTGTTGTTGTTGTACTGGGGATTGAACTCAGGGGCACCCAACCACTGAGTCACATCCCTAGCTCCATTTTATATTTTATTTAGAGACAGGGATGATTGATTAATAATGTCATCCCTGGATATGAGAAGGGGTGTAGCAGTGCATTGCAGGGATTTATCCTTCCTCAGATAATTTCTGACTTCTCTGTTATGGTAGCTCTTTAGTTTGTTTTATATTACTGTCACCTAGGTTGTACTTTATATAGTTCTGATTTGCTCATATCACCTAACTCAGATTTTGCACTACAGGGGGTTCAGTAGAAGTTAAAATTCAATTGACTTTATACAGCATTAAGCTGAGTGCTCCTAACCTGTGTGGCCTCTTAATAGTTATTGAATAGTTTATGAAGGCAACACCTGTGGCAATCTGACTCTAGGTAACACTCAATATAGAGAAGGTACAAAAATATTTTTCTTATAATTTGTACTAATAAAATATTATAGATTTAGAACAATAGTAAAACTATATTTGACCAGAAATTTCTGAGCATACAGTGTTCTTGAGTTTTGTTTAGTAGGAGCCAATCCTTTTGGAAAGCCATCAAAAAAGACACATGTGCTTCTACCACTTGGAAAACAAGAGTCCAGAGAACAAACTGGAAGCTTCACATAGATCTTTTGAACTTGAGATTGAAATGAGTAGTCCCAAAACTTGAACTCCAACACCTTCAGAACTTTTTTTTTAAGAAAAAAATTATTTTAAGTTAAAGGACCCCATCTAAATTTATTTTGGTATTAAACAACTACAATTACAAATGGGGAGGAGCATTTGAAATTGTGATAGGGTGCCTAATTTGTTTACAAAAATTACACAAAATCAGACTAATTATAACATCAACTTATCAAAAGTTCTTGAAATTAACTTTGCTTTTGGAAATGTATCAAAAGTCTTCAGATCTAGAATGGCAAGTATTTTATTATTTTTGGTTCATGAAATTATAGCACATTAGATCTTCAAGCAACACCACCAGATGAACCTTGTGGAATAAAATAGTCTCCTTTTCCTAACAGCTTGGAATGTAAATCAAAGTTGTTCCTTTTTATTGAAGGAAAAAACTTGAACAAAGTGTCCAATAGGATCAAATACCTGTTAAGATAGCTTGTCTACTGGAATTTTATATGAGCAATTAATTCTATATTATTATAAATTGCCTTAAACTGAGTCTTTTAATTTCCTTTATAAAAAACATTTAGTCAGTCATGAAGGGTAGATCTCTAAGCCTTAATAAAAAATAAATAAAAAATAAATAAACCTGCTACTCAGTTTTAACCAGGAAGTCCACATTCACAGATGACATCTTGAAAACAGCACATATTTTAAAATTACATATACACAAAACAAAATTTCTTAAATCATTAACAAATCCAGAAGCAGAAATTTAATATTTATTGCAAAATATAAGTCACCTTAAGAGAAACGTGCTTGGTCAATCCTTCTTCAAGCTTTTGGGTCTGTTGCCCAAACATTTAAAAACAAGGGGAAAAAATACCATGACTCTTCCCTAAGGGCTTTGAAGATAGTATTTGCAAACATAACTAATTATTCATCTAAAAAAGCATTCATGGGTATTTGTGTGGAAGGAGGCAGAGGCGCAGGAGGAAGGGGGAAGCTGAGCTCTTGCCTGGAGGGCGGGAGGAGGTGCAGCCTGGGCTGTGGAGGCCTAGGCGGGAGGAGCAGCGGCGGAGGGAGGGGCGCACCAAGCAAGGGAGGCGGGAAGCTCAGCCGCTGCGCCCGCCCTTCCCCTTGCCGCCGGCCCCCTCTGCCCCCGCCCGCTAGCCCACCGCCTCTCTCCCTCTGCCTTCCTTCCCCATGGCCAGGGCCTCCTCGCCCCCTGCCCGCTGCCCAGGAGCCAAGGCCTCGGTGGCGGTGGTGGCCTCAGCCATGGCCTCGGGCAACACCCTCTATGTCGCCATGGACGCTCTGAGATGCCGACAGTGGAGCTGCATGAGATCGAGGTGGAGACCACGGTGGTGGGCGAGGAGGAGGAAGAGGACGGCGGCGACCATGGGCACGCCGGTCACCACCACCACCCGCCCATGATTGTGCTGCATTCCTGGTCACCTAGGACCCGACCCAGGTGCACCACCACCAGGAGGGGATCTTGGTGCAGACACGAGGAGGTGGTGGGCGGCGAGGAGTCGGAAGGGCTGCATCAAGGACGGCTTAGAGGACCAGATCCTCATTCGGGTGCCCGCCGGCCGGCGGCGACCACAACTGCAGGTAGCAGACGCTGGTCACTGTGGCGGCTGCCGGCAAGAGCGGCTGCGGCTCTTGATCGTTGGGCGGTGGCCGCTTCAAGAAGGGCTGTGGCGAGAGAGCAGGAGAAGAGTTACCTGGGCGGCGGGGCTGGCGCGGCGGTGGCGCTGACCCGGCAACAAGAAGTGGGAGCAGAAGCAGGTGCAGGTCAAGACCCTGGAGGGCGAGTTCTCGGTCACCGTGTGGTCCTCAGATGAAAGAAAGATATTGACCATGAGATGGTGGTTGAAGAACATTGGGGAGAACTCGCCTCCTGATTATTCAGAGTATATGACAGGAAAGAAACTCCCTCCTGGAGGAATCCCTGGCATTGACCTCTCAGATCCAAAACAGCTGGCAGAATTTGCTAGTGCACATTGGAAGGCTGTGGGCAAAGCTTTTTGCGCACACATGTGCAAATCCATACCTGAGACAGGCCCTATGTGTGCCCCTTCCATGGTTGTAATAAGAAGTTTGCTCAGTCAACTAACCTGAAATCTCACATCTTAACACATGCTAAGGCCAAAAACAACCAGTGAAAAGAAGAAAGAGAAGACCCTTCTCAACCATGGGAAGCATCTTCCAGGACCTTTTTTTAAAATTTATTTTTTATTCTAAGCTGTTAGAAATGACAGCAAAATGTATTACATTTCATATTATACTCGTAGAGCACATTTTTACATATCTCTGGTTGTATGCAAAGTATATTCACACCATTCGTGACTTCATACATCTACTTAGGGTAATGATATCCATCTCATTCTACCATCTTTTTTTTTTTTTTCATCCTTTTGGTCTCTCCCTTCTCCCTTCCCATTGGCCATTCTAGTGTTCCTCTAATCCTCCTAGGCTTCCTATCCCAACCCCACTGTAAATCGTCCTCCTTATATCAGAAAAAACATTTGGCATGTGGCTTTTGGGATTGGCTAGTTTCACTTAGCATTATATTCTCCAATTTCATCTATTTACCTGCGAATGTCATGATTTTATTCTCTCTTATTGCTGAATAATACTCCATTGTGTATATATACCACATTTTCCTTATCCATTCATCTACTGAAAGGCATCTAGGTTGGTTCCACATTTTAGCTATTGTGAATTGTGCTGCTATAAACATTGATGTGGCTGTGTCCCTGTAGTATGCTGTTTTTAAGTCCTTTGGGTATAGACCGAGGAGTGGGTTAGCTGGGTCATAAGGTGGTACCATTACCAGTTTTCCAAGGAATCTCCATACTGCTTTCCAGATTGGTCAGTGTAATTTCTTTGCCTGTTCAATTACAGAAAGTGGTGCTCAGTTGTAGAATGTATTGTACCTTTTAACACCTGATGTGTATATCCAATGTACACATGATGTAACAGAAAGGGCAACAACAAAGTAGCAATCCTAAAGAAAGAATATGGAAGAAAAAAGATCTGTAAGCACAGTCTTATTTTCTTTTGTTGTCCAGAGTACTTATAATTCTTGAGCCTCCCAGAAATTGGAAGCTACATAAAGCAACTCAAGTTTCCTTTAAAAAAAATAAATAAAAATAAAAAGCATTCATATGTGCCACAAATTCAAACACATGTCTATAATATAAAAGTTTAAAAAACTAAACAAAAACCATAAGTATTTTAGGCCTGGGGTGAGTTTACCTAATAGGGTTACATGAGAAATACCACAGAAGACTCCAAATAAACTTTAGATACAAAATTATTATATGGCTTCATTCAAACACACCTAAATTTAAACTCAAGTTAAATAAGTAGGCTGTTGTTTTTATATCACCAGCTTTCATTAGGGCCTTAATTGTTCTTGTCCTCATCTCAATTCTAGCATTTCCAGTTGCTGTGCTGAAGGCTGAACATTTTCTGGTGGAGGAACCGTCAGGGTGGCTGCTTTGGATTCCTTTGGACTAGACTCTGCCAGTTCCAGAATCTCAATTCACCATTTTTTTCAATATCTTTTTCCAGATCATCTATCTGACCAGCTACACTCTGGAGTGTATTTTCTGTGGCCTCAGGAGCATCTGCCTCTTTGTTGCACGGGCCTTCTTTGTCACTGTCATAAGCATCTGAATTTATACTGAGTACATCACTATCTTCCCCTTTGCCTTGTTTAATTCCAAACATTCAGATGATTTGTTCTCTCTCAGAGATGAAGTAGAATCTATATAGTTGTCCTGTTGACTGACTAAATCAGATCCCGTCTTAGAGCCATCATCTGCCTCTTCTTCCATATTAGAGTCCATACCGTTGTCACCCTCAAGAATCTTCAAGATTTTTTTCCAGACAGGAGTTCTAACTGTTCTTGGAATAGTTTTTTTAATTTTTTCTATTGAACAGTTCTTCAACATATCAGGGAGCATCTTCTGCAACTTCTTCTCTCCTATAATACAAAAGCACTGCTAGAACATATCTTTTCTGTCTGATATATAGAAACTAACTGGCTTTAATGACACAGTCAGATGCAGTCCACTTCTTCAAGGTCACTGTGCTCTGCTAAGAAAAATTCTTTTTCCAAAGTTGGCAAAAGTTATTTGGTTTCCTGCTGTAGGAAGCCCAAGTAGGTGGAAGAAGAGTTGGTGCTCCTCAGTTTCTGGTACTCACCTCGATCCACAAACCTGGTGCCCCAGCAGCTGCCTCCACTCCAGGTGCCCCTGATAATTCCACTGAAGCTGTTGTTGCCACAGCAGCTAACTCCTGCAACCACTGGTTCTCCTGCAACCACTGGTGCTTCCGCTGCTGAGGCAGGGGACAACCGGTAGGAGGTCCTGGGCCATGAGTTTGTGCTGTTTCTCCCAGGATGATTTCTTCCCCATCATGATCCCTTCCCTGCAACCATCCTGGCACACCTTCAGATCTTAATACTCACCTGAAGATACTTCTGGGGCAAAAGTCCTTTAAGATGAAGTTAGGCTTGTCAATTACAGGAGCAGCATTGGTGAGCATCAGAGGGGTGAATGGCCAGTTTGCTACACATTACAAGGGCTCAGCTGTACAAAGCCAAAATTGCACAGGCTGCACTCATGTCAAACCAAGGTCTTCAGCATGTCCTACACCTTTCTCCTCTTTATGATCAACATTGTCCTGCTTTCTATCTCTCATGACCAATAATAGCAACAACTATGCCTGTGTATTGAGCCTCAGTAGGTGTGAAAGCCTTCTCATGTAAGAGATGATTTAATCCTTGCAACAATCTTGAAGGTAAGTATTATTACTATCCCAGTTTTAAGTATGAAGGCTCATAGAGATTAGGTAACCTGCTCAAGGTCACTCAACAAGGTTACAACTAGCAGACCTGGGAATCAAATCCAAGACGATTTGACACCAAAGCCCAGACTTTTCACCACCCTGCTAAGGATCTTAAATTTAAGTTTGTGAGTGTGTGTTTGTATGGTTTAGTTAGTTAGAAATTTATTTTCTTGGATAACATGAAATTCAGAAATAAGAATTTCAGTATGGTACAGACAGCCAGGCAATACTCTTTTGTCTCTCTGTTGTGTCATTGTTGGCCTGTGACTCTTATTGCCTTGCTCTATTTTAGAGAAGGAATGAGGAGTAGATCAAAGGTGAAAAGGAGATACCAAATGACTCCTCTGTTTCTATGACTGTACTTGGACACCACACCTTATGGCCTCTGTCCACCTCTCATTCCCAGGGACTGCAGGACATGTCTATTCTTAACAGCAAGGAAGGCTTGGAGGCATCTGTGACACTACAGCTTGAGCAGAACTCAGGTATTATCATTGGGAAGAAGGGAAGAGCATCTACAGGGACAGTGGCTGGCTGCATCTGCCAGTATTCCCATCACATACATGAGTAGACTGAATTATAAGGACTTCAGCAATTTTTCCAAAGCCATGTAAGGGGGCTAGATCTGATTTTTTGTGGGCCTCAAGGATGAACTCCCCCCAACTAATAGGCAGAGTGTCAGGGCTCATGACACCACAGACACTAAGAGGATTCATAAGAAATTTGGTTATAGAAGGCTCCCTTGCTGAGAAAAGCCCAGTGAGCATTTCTAGGTGGCTGGAGAAAGGCAGGGGATGTCGCGAGGTCCTGTGGGGGTAGAGGAGGGGCTGGGGACAAGTTCTAGGCAACAGCAGGGCTACAGGCTTGGGTTTCCCCCAACAGAGGGCGCACCAACTGGCTTCTTACAGATTGGCCAGATTGGGTCAGAAGAGATGCAGAGGTGGGGTCTGAAGGCCTCTGCGGTCAACACAAAAGCACACTTGGGTCTCAGTTACCTATTTGACTCATTTCTGAGTTCCTGCTAGGAAGCCTGGGGATAGGGGAGAGGAAAAGCATGCTCCTCCTTTGGCCTCGGTGGGCCTGGCCCATGCCAGGTGGGGATCCAGGTGTCTGCAGCTGTTCTGCTCTGGAGGGTGAAGCCTGAAGTGTCAGAATGTGGCTGGAGTGTGAGGAGCGTATCTCTTGGTTGGGGTGCACCATCATGAGGGGCCTGGTGGTACCACTTCAGCTTGTGGTGACCATAGGCCAGTGTCCAGAAAGTCCCCACACAGCGTGGTCATGGCAGCCTGCCTGCTCAACATCTCTGCCAACATGATGAGGGACATTTTTTCCCACAATCTCCTCTCAACACAGAATCCCACAAACCCCAGCAATTCACTTGTCCTGATTTTGAAAGTTGTTTCAGTGGAGAAGGGATAAGACAACAGTTGACAAGAAAATATTTGGGGACCCAAGAAAGGAGTGCCCAAATGAACATTATAAATAGACTCAATGGGCAGGCTGCTTCCAGCCCTTCAGGAGGAACAGTGACTCAGCCAGATGGATGGAGGGGGTTAGTCACAGAGTTCACAGCTGAGGCTTCATGTTTGTCATGTGCTTAGATGGCCTGTGTATGAGTCCAGCAGTGATGCTCTGTATTGATCACCACCTCCAACACCTCAGTCTGTTGTTTAACAACCACAGACAACAGGTTCCCACCCTTCAGGCATAAGGAGGTGGACAGAAAGGAAATAGTGTCTAGAAAAGGAAATTGGAGGTTGTGTTATCAGTGGGTGCCTGTCTTGTGATGCTCTCTGGAGACCTGCTGATTCTTCTGGAAAACTCTATTCTCCTTCTTTAGCTCTGAGCCTTAGGTCGGAGGTGGAAAGAATCAGGACATGTGTCCAGCCTGAGAGGTAGACTTGTGCTGTGGCCTGTCCTGTGCTCTTGCTGGTCCTGGGCTCAGCTTCTAATGCACTTTGTGAGTCCATTTCTCCCTAGCTACCCATGGTCATGCCCCAGTAGTCATGCCTGTCTCAGTCTTAAGGCTGTCATAACAGGACGGCATGTGCTAGGTGGCTCAGAAGCAACAGAAATGTGTTTTTCAGAGCTTTGGAGGCTGAAAGTCCAAGGTCAAGGTCATGACAGATTTGGTGTCAGGTGAGAGCCACAGACAGCTCATGGATTGTGCCCTCTGCCTGTATCCTCACTCAGTGGGAGGCAGGACAAGTGCTCTGGGGTCTCTTTCATAAGGATGCAACTCCCATTTGTGAGGGCTCCACCCTCATGTTCTAGGTCACTTCCCAAAGTTCTTCCTCCTGATACCACCATCCGAGGAATGAAGATTTCAAAATCTTAATGTTAGGGGCACAAACATTCAGACCTCTGTGGCTTCCAAAGATGAAGGAGGTCATCCTCCATGGTGGGTGACTGTGGTGGGTTTCTGCGTGGAGAAACGACAGCCAGAGAGAGGAACACAGAGTGCCACTCATACAGGTCTCCTTGTCCCTGGAGTTGTGCAGAGAGATGCATGGCCCTGCAGCAAGGCCTGATGTGCACCAAAACTGGGCCCTGGTGCCAATAATCCAGGGCCCATGGCTTTCTAAATACACAACGTCTTAACACTGACTTTTTTAAGAGTTAGCATTTGTCTTTAGCCCACTCAACTCACTGCTTTACCTTAACAAATATCTCAATAGGAATCACATGCCATGGACATAAATGTATTAGCTTATGGCTTTCTTTGTCATTATAATTCTATATTTCAAGACAAAAATCAATGTGCCTCGAATCACGACCTTGCATATTTCAGTTGGCTTTCAGAACCAGCAGGGATGGTGGCAGCAATCAATGTGAGATGCTGACATGGCAGACGTGGGATTGTGGCATGATGTGCCTGCAGCCTGCAGCATGATTGCAGAACTCTGGCTAGAGCGACCACGTGGTGGTCTAAAGTGAGTTCTGTGTAGGAGGGAGGAGTGGACAGGAAAACATGCAGAGTCAAGAAAAACAGGCAAGTGTCCCCGTGGACCCCAGCCATGCCCAGATAGTGCTTGCTTCCCTGCCACCAGAACAAGATAAAAACCACCTCAGGGTGTCCTCCGCCCACACCCTGTGGAGTTTCTCAAGTGGAAACTCATAAAATGATATTATTGGCCTGAAGCTTTTATTTTATAAGATGTATTGATGAGCATTAAACAGGAAAATAAAATTAAAGTTGTGTGAAAGATTGAAGCCATCTGTGCTAATAAGAGACATCTGTCTATTCCCGTTTTGTAAGTGTGCAGTAGGCAGTAGGCAGATTTTTTTTTTTTTTTTACATTTAGTAATAAAGTTAAAAAAATAAAAGGGAAGCAAAACAAACCAGAAATGATTGCCAGTGCTCTAGGAAAATTGACAAAAGGCGGCAAAATTTGGTCTTAGAAAAGTTGTGCTGTGGGAAAAGATATACAGTTATTTCCATTTCCTGTGGACATCTATGCATTTTCACTCTTGAAAATGCTCTGCTTGATCCTCACCCAGGCGCCCTTCCTTCACCTGACAGGTATTAACTCAGTTTATTTATAAGCTGGCACCATGCTGGTGCTCAGCACACCTGTGTGACTGAGCCATCTGTTGGTCTGGCCCTGGGGGAGGCAGTGCAAGAGGCTGAGACAGGCGTGAATTACTAATCCTTTGGTGATTCTAAGAGGTAGTGACTTTCATCATTGTTGTCCACAGAACACAGGGGAATGACGAGTCACAAAGGATGTTGGGAACCTGCCTACAGCACCTGGTTTTGTGCTGGGTGCTGGGGACGCAGTGATGACAAGTCATTGCTGTGGGTGACCCCTCCCTTCTCTCTGCTGATCACCCTCCAAAACCTCCAAGTAGCTCTGTGTGTGTGTGACAGTGGAATTGCTGTCCTGGGACCAGCAAGCCTCTGTCCCCTCTGCCTTCTCAGAGGTTCCATGTCTTGGTTATGTTAGCCAAAAGACACTTCTGTGCATGGCATCCCCTTAATGATCCTTTGGGAACTTGGCAGAGCTGCTTGAAGGGGCGCTTAGAGAGCAGGTTGAATCATAAATGTCAAGAAGAATTCACTAAAAGAAGGAAGAAGGTGCTGGCTTGCAGCATGGAGCTGGACGTAAGATTCAGCCCAGTGTGTTTTCTTTATAAAGGTGTTTTCTGTATACAGGACACTTTCTTTGTACGGGCTGTGTTCTGTTTTAGTTAAGGATAAGCTTGGGCCACCATCACCTGTGGAGCCCTCCTGAGGACATGCCTCTATGTCACAGTTCCCCAGGATATCTTGAGAGTTGAGCCTTCAACACAGTGACCCTGGGGGAAAGGCAACAGCCAAACTCCTGCCCATGACAGGATCAGGGCCATTTCAGCTGTGGTCTCAGCTTTATTGACTGGATGAATCTGGTTTTAGGACCATGGGAAATTTATGTGAGGTAGGGGTCTTTGGTTAAAGTAACAGAAGCGACCCTAAGTCAGCTTAAACTAAGCTGGATGTCTGTCAAGGAGAGCAGGCTTGTCTCCTGGGCTGCAGGAGTGAGCTGGGCCAGGTGTGAGAAGCCAGACCCTGGGCAGACACGGGGCTAGAGACATCATTTTCTGTGCCTATCATCCCTCCTTCTACTGGTCATGGCCTGAACACTGAGGGACCACCTCTTCATGGCAGATGGATGGCAATTTCCTGCAACATCCACCTTAGTACCTGATGACCTTGCCCAGATCAGGCCTTGTGCTGGAAAGCTGTGCCATTGTGGTGGTTTCCCAGTTGCACAAAGATGATATCACACATGAAAGTTTGCTTCCAGTCTTGAAGTAAAAAACTGTCATTAGTGTGGGGTCAGGAGGTGACCAAAATTCAGATGCCCTGACTAGTGCCAATGGCCTCCCAGAATCACAGCTCCTATCTCAAAGCTCAGCAAAATCAGGGTCAAATGACACCTCTCAGTTGCTGCCCCTGCACCTGCACATTAGTCATGTGACAGTATTTGCTTTTCTGCCACCCCCATACCACCCCCACCATGGCATGGCATTTCTCATGCCAGCACACTGTTCCCACCTGTGAACTGGTGTGGGGGACAGAGGATTGCCCTGTGACTCTGCCATGACCTCGGGCTCTTCTCCCATGGGGGAACCATGATCACCCCCTCTAAAATAGGCTCTTGTTTTGATAGAGGGAACCTCAGGTTTGTTCTAAATGTGACCTTCCTAAGGAAGAGCTTTTGGGGGCTCTTTGGGATGAAGCCCATGTTTCAGTGGCTTGCATTGTTTCTGGGGTGGATATTGAATGAAGTCAGATGAGGAGTGAAAACGTCTGCTCCACAGGTTCAGTCTGTGGCCTCTGTGCACATGTGTGTGCACACGTGTCAGGCCAGGTGAGTCTTAGCCTCTGCATGTGCCCAAGTGTCAGGCCAGGTGAGAGTCCCTGGCTATGCTGGTCATGTGCACTCCAGATACAGTGGGTGGCTTCTAGGGTGGGAAGCAGAAAGTGCTGATGGTCACAGACCCCAGGCCTGGGCACACACTTGCACCACCTTTAAGGGACACTTTCAACAGATCTCTGATTCATAGTTCATACCTACCAGTGAGAAAGAGAGGAGAAAAGAAAAGAAAAGCAAGCAATAAGAAGGCAGCTATCACCCATCAACACAGGCTGCCACAGTGCATGCTGACAAGTCAATATTTCCATGTCAATCAGTGCAAAGCTTACAGTAAATGATAGTTGATGATAACCAACTATCATTTTATGCATGCAGAGGAAGCTAATATTTGCTTGGCTGTGTGTATAGGAATAAGCAATAAAGCAGGAAAGAGTAACAGAACTGTCCTGGGCCTCTCCCCAGTGCTAAACATTAAGAGGTACAGCCTCTTGCATTCAGTGTTCTCAGGCTAGTTGGGGTCTTAACTGTGACACATGGCCCAAGAGAAGGAAATAGATGAGACTGGGTCAGAATACCTAGCCCCAGAGACTGCTGCTTGTCCTCTTGGGAGGAGTGACCCCTGCAGGGGGTGTGCTAAGCAGTGCTGTGGCTTTTTCTGTCCCTGCCTATGCATGGTCTTGGAATTTCGGCACCCACCCAGGCTTGGGATGAGGAGCAGAAATCATTGTGAGGCCAACCTTGATCACTTGAGGGCCAATATTCCATCTGCTCATTCTTCACTTGCCATTTCATTTGTGGATTTTTAAAAACAATTGATCTGAACAAACTTTATTTTTATTATACAATTTTATTTATTGGAAAAAAAATAAACCTTAAAAAGTAACCAAAAATTATTCTACTTAAAGATTGAAGACTTATGACTTACATTTTCATAAGTAACCCCATTCTACACACACACATACACACACACCCTACTTCCAGGCCAGCTGGCTCAGGTTTCAGCCAAGGAGCCCATTGGCCTCAGTACCCACTGCTGTCTGCTTCCTGGGTCCTCCCTGGGCATCCAACTGTTTGCTCCCAGCCCAAGCAGCAAAGGCTGTATGCCATGTGCCATTGGTGGGAGGCTCTGGAAGTTCTTGCAGTGCTCATATCCTGCTGACTCATGGCAGAGACAAGCATGGGCACCACACCTGTGGTTGTACTCAGATTATCTGTCTTTAACATCTCACTGGGTGTTCCTTAGAGAAGGAGGTGGTCCTGGAGCTTGAACTGCAGAGGCCACGGGTTCACATTTATGTTCTGAAAGTGAAGACAATTACATAAATGATTATCACTCTCAAGCACAAAGGGGAAAAAATGTGAACAACTATAGAGTAGCTACTGTAGGAATGCTTCCCAGCAACTACTAGCTTGTGGAATGATCATTCCATTTGATAAGATTCATGTTATCTGGTTGTGCACAGTAATGATCATGGCATTAGGAAACTCATGAATTGTTTTCCCATGGAAGTTAACTAAATAACATTTGTGACTTCAGCATGTATCCCATGACATGTTTCAAAGCATATTCCACAGAGCAAATGTGGGGCACTGGAGAGACATGACTTTCATATGAATACCAGGGGTCCTATACTTTTTCTCTAATGGGGTTTTGAAAATGAGGTCCAGTGCAAAGCCTGCAGTGGATGCCCTATGCACACTCATGTGCTTATGCCATTTCCAGCTCAGCTGGAGAGCCTGTACAAACTAAATAAAAGTTCACCTGTGAGACATCACATGGTCACCATCACTATAGGTAAGTTCAAAGAGAATCTACAACAGCAGAGAGCTGGAGGACACCCCTGGGTGTCCCTTTGCTTCCCTGATTAACAGTGACAGAGGGGCATATGAAAATGGTTCCGAAGTATGTGTTCTGATGAGGAGGAGGGAACAAGAAGAGAAATGAGCATTTGCTTTTTGCCTGACAGTGAAGACACCACTTGACACCCCACATGTGCTATTGCAGTTTCTCCTTCAGACAGAAGCTGAAGACATCGGGTGCTACTTAACTCACCCTCACCCATATGGGTTCCCTGAGCACCTGCTGTGGGGCAGAAGGCCAAGGTCAAGATGCAGGAGCACCTCACTCCCTGGCCTGCCTGAGCTGTCTTCTGTCTTCACATTCTCTCTCTGCTGTGCACATGCATCTGGGACCAAATCCCCTCTTCTTACAAGGACACTTGTCATATTAGACTAGGCACTGCCCTGAAAACCTGGCACTTTGTGGTCCAGAGACCAGATGAGCTCCCTGGGGAAGGCCAGGGACAGGCGAGGCAAGTCTGACTTACTCCAGATGGGAACTCCACAGAGGTCAGGGCCTCCTGGCACAACAGAATGTCAACAACCACATGAAGCCTGGCAGGAATGGGGGGGGGGGGCAGTAGGAGCCATACCAAGCAGATGACCCTGTGGGATGCTTACTCTATGGGACCACAACCTGTGTGTTCTGAGCCCAGACCTTTGCATGTTCACAGAGCACAGGACACAAGCACTGCTTCTCACTCAAAGGATTTTAATTGACAGGATCTGGAGCAGAGCACTGATGATGAGAGTCTAACCTCCTCAGAGAGCAGAGGGCTAGCTTCTGCTCCAGGGCAGATCAGGAAGCCAATCTGTGAAGCTCTTTCATGGGCAGGTGGCATCAGACCTTCAGTTCTCTTGGTACCTATTCAATAACCTCATTCAGCCAGCAAACGCAGCAACAGAAACAGACTCAGAATTTCCTGCTTCCTGTCTTATGAAAAGGAAACAAAACAGAAAGTCCTCACTGAACAAATACAGCAATTTCAAAGGGTTTTTATACCAGAAGAGAAAATAAGACCATAAAAGTTGAGAAAAAAGATAGCTGAAATTATATGTATTTTTAGTCTGTGTGTCCTCAATTCTGTACCATTGGTCCACCAGTCTGTTTTGGTGCCAATACCATGCTGTTTTTGTTACTATTGCTCTATAGTATAATTTAAAGTCCGGTATGGTGATGCCCCTTGCTTCACTTTTCTTGCTCAGGATTGCTTTGGCTATTCTGGGTCTCTTATTTCTCCAGATGAATTTCATGACTGTTTTTTCTATTTCTTTGAAGAACGACATTGGGATTTTGATTGGAATTGCATTAGATCTGTATAATGCTTTTGGTAGTATGGACATTTTAACAATATTGATTCTACCTATCCAAGAGCAAGGTAGGTCTTTCCATCTTCAGAGTTCTTCCGTGATTTCTTTCTTTAGTGTTCCATAATTTTCCTTATAGAGGTCTTTCACCTCTTTCGTTAAGTTGATTCCCAGGTATTTTATTTATTTTTTGATGCTATTGTAAATGGGGTAGTTTTCATCATTTCCCTTTCAGAGGCTTTGTCACTGATGTACAAAAATGCCTTTGACTTATGGGTATTGATTTTGTATCCTGCTAGACAAAGGCGCCAAAAATGTACAGTGGAGAAAGGATAGCCTCTTCAACAAATGGTGCTGGGAAAACTGGAAATACATATGCAACAAAATGAAATTAAACCCTTGTCTCTCACCATGCACAAAACTCAATTCAAAGTGGATCAAGGACCTAGGAATTAGACCAGAGACAATACGCCTAATAGAAGAAAAAGTAAGCTCCAATTTCCAACATGTCAGATTAGGCCCCAAGTTCCTTAATAAGAATCCTGTAGCGCAAGAACTATTGCCAAGAATTAATGAATGGGATAGATTTAAACTAAAAAGCTTCTTCTCAGCAAAAGAAACAATCAGTGAGGTGAATAGAGAGCCAACTAATTGGGAACAAATATTTAATACATGCACATCAGATAGAGCACTAATTTCTAGAATATATAAAGAACTAAAAAAACTTAACACCAAAAAAGCAAATAAACCAATCAATAAATTGGCTAAGGAATTGAAAAGACACTTCTCAGAAGAAGATACACATTTAATCAACAAATACATGAAAAAATGCTCAACATCACTGGCAATTAGAGAAATGCAAATCAAAACTACGTTAAGATTTCATTTCACTCCAGTCAGAATGGCAGCTATCAAGAACACAAACAACAATAAATGTTGGAGAGGATGTGGGGAAAAAGGCACACTCATACATTGCTGGTGGGACTGCAAAATGGTGCAACCGCTATGGAAAGCAGTATGGAGATTTCTTGGGAAAATGGGAATGGAACCACCCTATGACCCAGCCATCCCACTCCTGGGTCTATTCCCAAAAGACTTAAAAACAGCATATTACAGTGACACAGCCACTTCAATGTTTATAGCAGCACAATTCACAATAGGGTAGGTTGTGAAACCAACCTAGATGTCCCTCAGTAGATGAGTGGATAAAGAAAATGCGGTATATATACAAAATGGAATTTTACTCAGCAATAAGAGAGAATAAATAATGGCATTTGCAGGTAAATGGATGAAGTTGGAGAATATAATGCTAAGTGAAATTAGTCAATCTCAAAAATCCAAATACCAAATGTTTTCTCTGATATAAGGAGGCTAGTTCACAGTGTTGTTGGAAGGGGGTACCCATAGGATCAGAGGAACACTAGAATGGTCAACGGAAAGGGAGGGGAAGGGAGGGAGCAAGGGGGGAGTGGGGGGAAGGAAAAAAAATTGGTGGTTGAATGAGATGGATATCATTATCCTAAATGCATGATTGAAGATCTGAATGGTACTTATATACTTTGTATACAAGCAGTTGTATGTAAAAAGATACTATACTTGTGCATTATGAATAAGTAAATAAATAATTTTTTTAAAAAAATCCCACTGCAGCAGTTCTTACATCTAGCTCTATGGTCCTGAATAAAGTTTGCCTGATCATGCTTTAATAAAAAAAAAAAGTTGAGAAAAACATTAAACAGGAAAAATGTCAGTGTTGGTTCTACTAAATCAATCTTCCCAGAGATTCAGAAAAGGAGTGAGAAGGTTGCGGTTCCTCCTTCTGAGGAGTCTCCTTTGTGTCTGCCCCTCTGTGAAGTGAGATGCCCCCAGAGAAGCTTTTAAGTCATGGCTATAAAGGCCTTGAGCATCTGCAAGGGAGAGCTGGTTCATCTTGGGTTACCAGAGGTACAGGCCTGGTGTGGCAGGAGTGCCTGATCTCCCTCAGCATCTGCATGGGAACGCACTTCACTGCCACTCAGGGAGAGCTCACCATCACGTTCTGTCCCCACAGCAGTCAGGACAAGGTCAGGACCCTGCCTGCCCCTCGTGGATCCCTGTGCTGTTCCTTCCCACTCCTGCTTCAGTGTGTGATTTAATGGGTGTGTGCACATTTGGTCAGTGTCTGTCTTCTTTCAGGGACCAGGTTTGCATTTGCTTCCTTTTACACACACGGAGCATTGTGGCATATTGCTGGGTGAAGGGGAGGAGGCCACAGCTCCTCTGGCTGCACAGTACAGGAGGTTTCTGAGCTGGAACAAGGTAGGAAGGACCCAATAAATGTTTGATGCCTTAATGAGAAAATAAATAGGAAGCCTCAGTGTAAACTGAAACTCCAAATGCACTGCAGAGGTTGACATGCAACTTGCAGCTGTGACCCAGAGAGCTCAGAACCAAAGACAGAGGCTCCCCAGCCTGGGTTAAATAAACCAGGCTCTCCCAGAGAGGAGGCTGGAACTTTATATTTAATAATGGCTTCAGATCACTTTGATAATCAGGCAAACCTGGAAAACTTTATTTAGGTAACACAACTTCTGCCAAGGTAAGATGCTTACCAAATTAATTCCCCTAGCCTTTGTTGAAGATAAAAACTAATCAGCCATCTCCTTCAGGAGCAGTAACATTTCTTCAAAAAATAATTTTCTTGTTCTCTCTACTTCTACTTAATTCTCCCATAAAGATTATAAGCAAACAAGAATAAATAGTGGAGACACAACTATTTACCACCTATCCTTCATCCAGGGCTACAGGCAATTTGAAAGAGGTGAAGAAGAGAATACAATCCTGGCCAACATGAACCCTTCCTGCTCTGAGAGGCAGCAGAAGGGCAGATGCGACTGGTCTGGTTTTGCCCATGTTTCAAGGGCTACATTTATAAAGCATCACGTAAACAAACCTAATCAACTCCAACTGCATTTTCCCTCACAGATGGAGATCAAGCACACTCTGGAGACTTCCTTGTGATGGATGGTGGGGTTCTGGGGAGAAAATAAACTGGGACTTTCTTAGATCTTTGAATTATACAGCAGATTTCTCCATTTCCCTCCCCTTTCTCTGGACTAAGGGTGATCTCAAACCATTGAAAAAGACGAGTAACTCAACTATGTAATTGTTAATGGGACCTGAGGACAGCAGCTTACAGACACTCTGAGCTGATAAAAGGGAGGTTAGGCCACACCAAGCCTCAGCTCCAAAGGAAGGACCAGTCCAGACACCCTGCCCTTCTCTTCTCATGCTCTGATGTCTTGCAAACAACTCTTACTGTTTGTCCAAGCCCACCTTGGTGCTGGAGAGCAGAGGAGCCCATTCATAGTGCTGACACACACTACCACCTTCCTGGTCACAAAGAGGGATGGAAAAGGAGGACGGGATGTTTGGAATATTTCCAGTGTGAAAAGCTATAAGTTATTCCCAGTTTGTGCATGAGGAACAAGTAGAAGGTGTCTGGCTGAAGAGTGATGCTCATGCTCAGAAAAAGCAGAGTGGAGGCTTCCCTGGACCAGGCGGGAAAACCAGCTCCCACTCTGCAGCATGGAAGCAAGAGCTGCCAGGAGAGAGGTGCCTTGCAGAGGGAGGATTGATTCCAGACAGCCTGCTTGGACTAGTTGCCTCATGCAAGGCGGGATGAAGGGGGGCCTCCACAGAGGCCTGCAGGGGCAGAAGTGCCCAGGGCTTCTGTGGAGATATTATCACTTCTCTGGATGTGACACAACTCTGGAAAGCAGTGACAACCCTAAGTCCCTAGTGGGAAAGTAGTTATGAGCATCTGGTGCTCCTGCAGGGGCTTTGCTTGCTTCACTGGTTCCTCAGGTCCACCCAGGGACTAGAACGATGTCCATGCACAAAGAAGGGACATAGGTTGCTCATGCACCCGTATTCAGTAAAGTTAATGCACTGTAGAGAATAGATGAGGTTAAGAGCAGAAACTCAGTGGAAGTGTAGAAGAAAGCAAGATAAAATTCTGTCTTGGTTGTCTGATTTTGGGGTGGAGACGTGCCCCTAGTGCACAGAGGTGATTTTGTCTCCTGGATTTGGCTGGCCAGAGGAGGATCCATCATATCTAAGGCACTGTTATGGCTGAGTTTTTGCCTGTGGTGAGGCTTCAGTCTGCTTGGTCTTACACACATGGTATCTTGATGGTGTGTGTGCAGCCTGGCATCTGAAGGAAAGTACATTCAGTCCCATGGAAGGAGACAATAAGGAAAAAGGGTCAGAAGTCCAGTACCAGGCTTCCATGCCCTGGTCCCTCTACTGGTGGATTCAGGAAACAACTGCATCTGAAAATAAACCTCAACCAAGATACAACCCCAGCTACAAGCAGAAGCACCTCAATGCAGAGGTTCTAAAATCTTACTTTGAAGTACCTCAAGGTGTCCGTAATTAAAGGAATGTTATAAAATTGTACACTCTTTATTAACTAACATTGGGATCACTTAAAATGTCAGGGATGAGTGGACAGGATTTTGTAAAACTGAAGGTTGTGACCAATCCAAATGTCTGGAAATCATGTGTGAGGTGATCTACTTTGCTATAATGACCTAATTTGCATATTTAAAAGACACTCAATGGCACACCTGAGGTGCTTCTTGTGCAAAGAAATAAAAGGATTCCTTGTCAGATGCAGAGGACCCCAGGGTCCTCAGGGACCCCAGGATGCAGAGAATCAGAGACATGAAGCAGCTTCTCCAACTCTTACTTGGACCCTGGAAAGCGCCCTGAATGCCAAAGCTCCAGCAGCCTCCCCAGATTCCTAAGCCAGGATGGACCACCATTGTCCACAGGCTGCATGCACAGCTGGGAAGTATTTGGCAAAGAGGAACAGAATGGCCAAGGCAGTGTCAGACCAGCCATGACACTCCCCAGGCTGAGCATGTCACTGAATAGAAATGGGGCCCTGTCAGTCATAAAGGAAAGCAACTCCTTTGGGGAAGGATGCTCTTCAGAAGTCAGTGCAGCCAATGGAACAGTTTCTGAGCAAGTTTCACCTCGCACACAATGGTTCCCTTTGCTTTTCCTAACCTCCAATATTTGAGTTGTAGTTCCTCTTTTTTAAGAGACTTTTTTAATAACTAAAGAAAGAAAAGAAAACTTTTCAAACACAGAAGTTTAAAGAAAACTGTAACAATCCAACCTATGTGCACTGGCCCCATTCGATAAAGATTTACACTTTACCATATTACTAAATTTATTTATGTTGGAACCATTTCAAGGAAAATTACAAACACTATAAATGCACCCTAAATTCCTGGTCATGCCTCTCCAAATAAATAAGGACTCTCCTTCAGAGGTAAACTCTATTAGATTCTAAAGGAAATTAAGAAATGGTTAATTTTTAGGTCATGTTCAGATTTTTAAAATTGTTCCTCCACCCTTGCATACCAGGATCCAGTGGACATCACAAGACTGCATCTCCTCTCTGTCAGTCTCATGCTGCTAATCCATGCCCATGTGTAGTCCACCCACCCTTACCCTTCAAACCGTAGATTGTTATTTTTCCAAAATTGTACTCCATTTTCCCCCACTTTTGGTCAAAGACCTGCCATGATTTCCTCATTGCTAAAAGGGGGGTGGTGAATGGCTCACCGTATCTGCCATTGAAGGACACAGCTCCAGTTTATGTCAGTCTGAACACAAACCCTACCTTGGAATTGCCTAGGGCTTTCCCAGACACATGTCCTTATGCCTTTCTTCTTTGTAGAATCTCTATTGTCCCTTTCATCAGCTTCTCGTGTACCCTTCAAGGCTTGGACTAAGTGTCTAATATTAATTTCTGATGGACAATTCCTACTTTTTTGCAGGGGAGGGGTACCAGGGATCGAACTCAGGGGTACTTAAAACTCCACATCCCCAGCGCTATATTGTATTTTATTTAGAGACAGGGTCTGAGTTGCTTAGTGCCTCACCTTTGCTGATGCTGGCTTTGAACTGGCAGTCCTCCTGCCTCAGCTTCCTGAGCCACTGGGATTACAATATGCCTGGCAAAATTCCCACTTTTAATTTTCATGTAACAGTACTTGTTCCCATAAATAAATTGAAATAAAGTGTTGCTACCTGCCTTCCAATGACATTGCACAAATGCAGGGCCTCCATCTGAATTATTTCCACGTTCCTGTGTCCCTGGCAGTTTGCAGTAGTGAGTTGCAAAACTGTAGTTACCCAGTAATGGTTCAATGAACGCTTACTCCATCTACTAAAACAAACTCAAGGTGGCCTTTATTCTGAGTACAGGAGTTCACCTGTGGCTGCTAATTCTTCAAGACCATTGTCTGACTCTATATGTGAATGACAGAAGATCTAACTCAAAATAGTGTAGGGATGAAAAAAATTTGTTGGTGCAGTGATCTGTAAGCAGCACTAAACTCAGGCAAGGATGGGATTGGATGCACACAGTGATCCCAGGGCCTGGTCTCCTGTGCTGACTTCATCATTCAACTCCACAGGGAAGCAAGGTTCTGACTTGGTAAGCTGTATGCTATAGGGTCAAGTGCTGTTTAGAAATACACTCTCCAGAACCAGAGCAACAAAAGACCTCTTGAGCTATCATTGAGAGAAAATGTCTCACAGAAGTACATGTCTATTTCCAGCAAAGACAAGGGCGATGAATGAAGGAAAATGTAATTATCTTTTTGTTGTTCTCATTGTTGTTACCGCATGATAGAGAAAAGACTATCAAAATAATGAATGTTAGAAACATTAAATCTAGAACAACAGACATGGGTGCAGGTGGCCCATCTAGGGGACTAACCATGGCTTAGAACCAGAATAGCAATTAGCAATTATTATTTTTACTTATTAGTGTATTATAGTTATACCAAACATTGGGGTTCATATTGCAATATTCATGTATGCATAGAATATGAGTTGCTTCAGTTCCCAGTCCTTCCCCTTTTCCTCCCCTCCTCCCTTCCCCTGTACCATTTCCTCTAGTCTACTGGTATATTAAAATGTATATATAGTTTTTGTAATTAGTGCATTATGGATTCATGTAAATGTGGGATTCATATTATCATATATATATATATATATATATGATATGGTCACATATATGGTCAGTTTCATTCCACCATTGCTGCCTTTACCTGTCCCCTTTCTCATCCCTTCCATGCCCTTCCCCTATTCCACTGATCTCCCTTCTATTTTCATGCCCCCCATCCCTCCCCCTGCCTCTTGCTTTAGCTTCTGCATATGAGAGAAACATGCAACCCTTGACTTTATAGTCTCCTGGGCGGGTTTCATAGTTTCTCTGTTGTGACTGTGTTTCAGCAGCTCTTACCATGCCACGACCACTCTATCTTCTTCACCCACAAGAGATATTACTAGTCAACCTTAGCACTTTTTTGTCTAACCCCAGATGCACCTACAGAAGCATCTCAGCTCAGCTATGGGAAGTGAGATCATCCTTTTGGACTCCAACTGAGGTGTAACTGGCATCCCCTATGGAAAAAGTATGAACTTCAACTTGTCAATGGCTTCATTGCCAACTCCACCTACATCTTATTATCCAGGTGCAACTCAAGACAAGTGAGATAACTCTTGCAAGTTCAAGGGAAAATAAAATATATCTCTGAAGAACAATGAATATAGATAGTCAAGTTCATGACCCATAGAGCTAACTGCAACTGTTTTCCCTTAGTCCCAAAGAAGCCCTCTTCTGTGTTGAATGGGCCTTCTGGGGTCCTATCTTTTAGGAACTGAAGACAAAGAAACCCCTGCCAGTGATCAGGTGGCTCTAACTCTCCCTGTGCAAACAAAGACTGAGGGCTTCAGATTATCCAAACTACCCTGTGCCAACCATCTTTGGACAAATGATACAATTGGCAAAGCCAATGGGTTCCACGGTACTGAAAAGACTTACTCAGAACCTGATTGGAAAAACACTGAACAATTCAGTACAAAATATCGATGAGATTTCCCTGGGAAACATTACCAATGCAATTTGTGTCCCTGGGCTTCTGCTTTTAGAGGAGATGGCAGCCTGCATGGTGCCACTCATCTAGGGGACCAGCCCTGCCCCTAGAGACACTTAAAGGAAATCAATAATCCCTTGGTGAGTTTCTCCTTTTGAACTCATCTGTGCATCTTTTTTCCCCCTTTGAAGAAATGCAATCTATCAAAGGTAAGTGATTGCCGTAGCCTGAACTAGGCCTTTGTTTCTTATACATCAAAAGTTTGGAGGAAGCATTTCAATTCCAAGACTGACTGGCCAGGCTTATTTACTTGAAGATGCCCTTGCCTCTGAATTTAATGCAGTCTGCACTGGCAACTGGCAGGAGAGCTCAGTGTTTAAGGCAAGAGTTAACCAGCATTTGACTCACCCAACTTGTAGACAAGGCATATTTTTGACTGTCATCTGTTTTCTCAGGCTCTCTCCCACATGTCGAGGATGAGATGATGTGAAAGACATGGTTCTTGGCTCCTGTGCACTTTGCTAATGTGCGGAGGAGGTGGATATCAAACAGCTCTTCCAAATCAATTCCTTAATTACATTTGAGACAACCCCATCACACAGGAGCGCTTGACTCTATTGAAACATATAACCAAGAAACCCATTTTATTTTTAATTTTTTAAAATAAAATAGTTTTGTATTTTTAATAAAATAGTAGGGAAAAACTGCAACCAAAGGAATATTATGTGCTTAATGAGGAGAAATCCAAAATGACAGCCATTTAAATTCATGATGCTGGAGGTGGCCTGCTGCATCACTCAGCTGTACTGCATTATCAGGTGGTGGCATCACTGTAGCCACAATCCTCTTAGCTTTTTCTCATGAAGGCAAAAGCCTGTGCAGTTCCAGGTACTCCAGCCCTGCAGGTTCCCATCCTAAGCAAGATGAGGCAGAGCAGCAGGAGAGGCCCTTTCTCTCCTAGTATTCTCTTACAGAGCACACCCTTCCCAGAATACCCAACAAACCCCACCTGTGTCTCTGGGTGTACCTGGGCCAAGGCCATGCATGGGGATGGTGCCATGTTTGCCACGACTGTGGTAGACCAGTGATTGGTTCTCAAGAGCAAACATCTGTCCAGTTGGTCTGTGAACAGAACTGGGGAAATATCATCATGGAAAAGTCAGGTAGCCCCAACAACACTATCCATAGAGATCCCCAAACCAGCAGCTACTCCTCACCACAACAACCGTGGTAACTGCTTTAAAAAATCAAGCTGTTAGCAAGAATTACAGTATTTCCACGTGGGATTTCTCCTGTACTAAATAGTTCAAGATTTGTGGGAGTTCATGTATAACTCATCAGAAATCAGTCTTAAATGTCAAGCAGAGGGACTGAAATGCACTTGACAGAATGTGGTCATTGGGAAACATGGCCACATGGTGGCACTGCTGAGAGCAATCCTGGGCGAATCTCTGGGCTGTACTGAGAACTGCTTAAAAACTCATGAGGTGTGCTCCTCTGCCTACCCATCAGCATCCTCTCTCTCCTCTGCATCTCCTTTTTCCTTCCATTTCTCTAAAGAATCTTGGCTGACAGATGGGGATATGCCCTGGCTCTGGTGGTGCCTATGGCAGGTCTGTGTTCACTCTCCCAGGTTTCAGGGGCAGTACATTCAGCAGCAGTGCCCACAGGGCAGCTGTATTGGTGCCTTTTAAGGCCAATCATTTATAGCACTGGGAGCATTTCCCTCCATGGATATCCTCCTAGCACTTCCCTACTGACCTCTTGGGATCTCTGGGCTGCCTAGTATCAATGAGTGAAGCCCCATTTTCTGAAAAACAGTTGGAGGCACTTTCTGTTGCTTGTAACTCAGAAACCTGGATGAACCAGATAATATTTTCAAGAACTCAGGTTTTCTCCCCTAGATAGTGTGTCCACTATTCTGAAACCATAGTCTAATATGATAGGGCCTGACCCTGTTTATTGGGTCTTGGATACCACCATACCTTTATGCACTCAAATTATCACCCAGAGCTCATCAGCAGGAAAATGTACTGCAATTGCCGATTTCATAGATGAAAACAGAAAAAGCAGGATAGAGGAGAGTAGAATGGAATGGGAAAATACAACCATGAAGCCTGGTTTGGGCTACACCACACACAGGTGATATGATAACCTCACTAGACACCTCAGTTCCTCTAGGCACAGATGTAGCCTGTGGGTCCAACCCAGAATGTCATCTGTTTTTGCCAACAAAGTTTCATCACAACAGATCCATAAACTGTGTATATGGTAATAGACGTGGGCATGCTGTCTGTGCCTGCTTTTACAACACCACCTGGAGTCCCAGAGCTATGACACGAACTGTAAAACCTGAATGGAGTAAAATACTGAGTGTTGTCTCTTTACACTAAAAGTAAGCTGGCCCCATCTTCAGGTTGACTCTGCTCAGTGCCACATGGCATCATCTCCTTGCCCTCTGGCTGCCTGAGTCTCTTGCCTCTTCCAGGATGTGCCAACCTTTGCCCCTGGTTCTTCACTCTACCTGGGAACAGCTTGCTTTGTTCCCTTGTCCAGTGATTTTTCCTTTTTGTCAGGCTTGTGTATCCCTTCTCCAATGTTGGCAGCATGGTTCCCTAGTCTCTGTTAGCTAGCATAGTTTTTGAACAACTAATATGAAAACACTCAGCAAAAGATCTGCCTTTTTATCCTGTTCTTGTAGGTCTCTGACAAAATGCTGGGTCCCATAGACAGGCTGCAGAGAATCACCAGACATTTTGACAATAGGAATAACCACAGAGAAAAGCTTAAACTGCCCATATTTTCTAGTAGATATGCTTACAGTTTTCAGAACCTTATAAAAAATGGCCTTATTATATGTGACGAGTTAAAATTAATGATATTGATAGATATTATAGCAGAATATAATTTGTGCTTTTTCTTTATCAAAATCTTTATAAGGTACACCTATAGATTTCTCTGGGAATTCATGAATTCTGATGGTACAGACACATTTTATTTTCCACATGGGGTGTCTCTCTCTCTCTCTCTCTCTCTCTCTCTCTCTCTCTCTCTCTCAAGTGAAGCAGTAATCTTGTACAGATTACTCTAAGTAAAAATGAAAACATTGAAGATATAAACAAAAATTCTATGGGCAAGTCATTAAGAATATGAACCTTGGTATTGTCCATGTTCATGAGATTCTCCTCTTCTTGATAATCTTGTGGGAAAAAGTCAGTTTCATGAGGGAGGGTAAAGAGGAGGAAATGAAATGGAATACATCACAGGATTTGCAGGACATATGCAACCATCCTGAAGGCCCAGAGTTAAACAGCTGGAGGGCCAGCAGAATTCCTGGCTGCATTAGATAGGCAGGAGAGGGATGTGGTCACAACCTGAAGTCAGATGACAGTTTCCAGTTTCCCCCGATCATTCACGAGGCTGAATGCCAGTGAGAAACCCCACACAAGCTAACTGCCATTTTCCCTGATCCCTGTAAACATACTGTACTCACCTGTGCTTAAATTTTGCATCATAGAGATAAAGATAAAAAAATCTTTTCCCAAATAGCAACTGCTCTCTGGTCTGAGATCTCTCTGCTTGGATAAAATTGTTTTATAATCGCTCATTAAGCAGGAGTAAAATAAAAATGCACAATTAGGAATAATTTTAATTGTAAACTGTCCTCCCAGAGGGAATCTAAATTACAGTTTAAATGTAGACAATCAAATCAAACCCAGATGAATACCAAGGAGCAAAGAGAAGATTGAAACAAAAGTCCTTGTACAGAGGTTGACGTGCAGATAATTAGAGGCAAAATTGGAACTTTAAATACTTGGCTTTGCTCCTGAGAATCATACACTTATATTTAAAATATGACTAATTTTTTAGAGAACCAATAAATTCTATTAATGGGAAAATATTACAATAATGCATTATAATTAGATATGAGAATGTAAAATGTAGATTTATGTCAATAAAAAGATTATGTGATAGCAGAATTTACATCCAAAAATGAATCTTCCAAACTTACTACTGAAAACCTTGCCATCTTTTCATAACTTTATTAATTTTAACTTTATGAAATAGACAAAATTACAAGGTTGTAAAAAATTAGGCAAATAATTCCAACATTTGCATATAAATAGAAAAGTAAAATGAAAATTACCAGTGAAACATAATTTTTAAATAATTTTCAGTAAATTGGCATTCAGAAATGCCTTTGTCAAGTTTTTTGCAATGTAGATTGATTTTTACATGTAAATAATAAAATATAAAAAAAATTCTAAAAAAATTTTAAAGAAATAGCCACATCATACAGATGAACCCCATGAGGACTTCTGTGGTTTAGTGAATTTTATCTAAATCAAGGCAAATGTCAACAAAGTAACTATTTTTCCTTCATTATATTTCACTGCATTGTGTGATATATTACTGTGTGTCCCAGCTAGACTGTAAGCACCATGAGGACAGGGACTTCTCTTTCATTCAATGTCTTTTTCCAGGGAACTAGACCTGTGCCATGTGGATGAATCCACATTGATATCTGTGACCTCTCCAGACACCGTGCTATGGCAAGCTGTGCATGGGAACCCAGCAGAAATAGATATGAGGTCCCTTCAATGACACAAAGCTAAATTTTTGGAAACCCAAAGAGCATCTGAAAACATCTACTTCCAGAATCACACACCATGCTCAGAATGAGGAGCTTTTTTCATCCTCCACTCCCTAAAGGCATATTTTTTTTTGCCCTGGTATTTCTATTTTATGGTTTATTTTAGGGACTGTGACTCCCATGATTTCAAAGAAGTGTGCATAATTTCTTACTGCCCTTCCCCTGCCCCATCTGCTTCTTCCACCTTCCATTTTTCTGTAGGCTGGTCAAGGCCCCTGTATTTTCTGTCGTAGGAGCCCCCAATCTCCCAGGCACTGCCCATGGGTCCATTCCTACTAGTTGCAAAACCCTGGAAAACTGTCCAGAAATTCTGTGAGTGTAATGGGGATTTTGCAGTGGGGAGAAAATACCTGAAAACCAGATATCTGACAAAGGATTTATGTCCACAATATATAAAGAGTCCCATGACCTGGGAGCTGGGGCTCAGTGGTAGAGCATGAGTCCTGCATGTATGAGGCCCTGGGCTCAATCCTCAGCATCACATAAATAAAATAAAGGCATTGTGCCCACCTACAACTAAAAAAATATATATTTTTTAAAAATCCATGACCCATCAACCATCAAAGACAACACAGCTTAAATCAGCAAAACATCTGAACAGGGCTTTTTTTTTAAGAAGACATGAAGCTGATCAGTGATTGTGAGTGTTCAGCTTTGTTAGTTATGGGGAGTTGGGAGGTAACAGTGATGAAAATCCCTTCACACTCCTGAGGGAGATTGGGATCTGACACCTGGCAACCCTGGGTCTGGGGGAGGTGGGGAGGAATGGGAACCCTCCTCAGTGCTGCTGGTGGGAATGTCAAATTCTGCAGTTACTTTGGAAAACACTGGCAATTCCTCAAAAAGCTAAATGTAATGTTACTTTATAAACCAAAAGGTCCACTTCTCACCAGCTCCTCAACAGGATTGAAAACAGATGAGCACATCAGCTTTCTTCATTACACCCAGAGGTGGGACCACATGCCCACCTGCTGGTGTGGTACTGAGCTACACGAGGTCATCCAGGCAATGGAAAATGGTTAGACCCTAATGTGGAAAAACACGGTGAACTTTGGAAACATTATGCTCAGGAAAAGCAGCCAAACACAGAAGGCCATGTGCATACCACAGAAGTGCCCGCAGTGACAAAAATCCATGCAAACAGACCAGAGATTGTGGGGCTGAGGGTCAGGGAGTGACAGCTAATGAGGTAATGGGAGTATTCCCAAATTGGAGAGTGATGATGGTTGTGCTGTTTGTAAAATCATGACATCATTAGTGTCCCAAGCACCTGTGCATCTTGGCCACAAGAGGCAAAAGGAACCCTAGCACAGGAGCTTTTTAAGTTAGGAGAACTCATTGTTTTCCATGTCCTCACAAAGAGCTGGAGTGTAGCAAATGGGACACTGGAGGCCACCAATGTTCTCTCTTTGTCCCCTTGTTGAACTTCACCAGAGCCACCATTCACCCTCCAATGCCACAGAACAACCCTGACATCAGAACATTTATTCATCACTAGGAATGCACCCCGGGTCCTGACTTTGAAGGACCACCCACCCCCAGTCACACATGGTGATATGTGCATGCTGATGCTCTGAGAAAATGGTCACCTGAGAGTCCTCATCTGTCACACACTTCAATGTGGCCAGGCTCTTCCATGGCATGTCACACCCTCGGGTCTAAATGATGGGTCTTCCCTGCAAAGATGTCACCACTTAGGCAGGGGGGTCTCTGCCCTGGTGCACACAGCTACCACCAGCAGTATGCCAACAGAGTCATCCATGGAGCTCATTTCAGAACAACGGAATGGGATGAACCCTGGGCATGATCATTTTTAATATGTCTCAGATCATGTGTGGGATTTGAGAAACACTATTGGACCAAAACCAAAACGAACACAAAGCACTGGGCATGAGGTGGGTCCAGTTAGCAAGGGTGAGGCAGGGCTGCTAATGGCAGCCGCGCCCAGGTATGCCTTCTCCACAAACACCAACAAGCACAGAAAGCAAGGCCACTCACAGGGTCTTTTGGGCCTTACCCACTTCCAAAATTTGGGACAGACCAGAGAACAGACTGCCCGACTTGGGATGCCAGACTCCTCTCCCCTCGTGTCACCTGTACTCTCCAGCTTCTGAAGGGTGCCATGGTCCACAATGGCACCTCTTTCTCCAGATGGTAAGGCCCAGACAATGCTAGTAGCAAATCTCATCTTGGTTAAGCCAGAAGGAGCTGTCTAGGCTGGGCCCAAGTACCACTGGCCTGCCCCAGCCACTGGGAAAATCATTTGCAGTCTGGACCCTGCACATGGCCACATATTCCTGGGAGCTTTGTGTACAGTTGGACGGGGCACCAGTCATTCATTTATCGTGACAACTGTGTCCCCTCTCTCTAGAGAAGCCTCACCCCAGGCAGAAGAGCCACTGCCACTGCACATTTCAAAACCCTCCCAGAAAATTCTACTTTCACTGTCCAGCAGCCATGTCCAAAATCCGCAGCACCTGCATTTATCTCAGGGACTCTCTTGACCCAAGTCTCCACACCTGTTGTTTAATCCATACCTCTTTACCAAAAAATGCCTGAGTCTCAGTCTTTTCTTCTGTCCTCCATCCAGCATGGGCAGAGCTGTGTGGCTCCTCCTTCCACAGCCTTTCTGCTGTGAACCCCCATTGCGATCTGCACACTCAAGTGCTGCTTCTCTGCACTATGTGAGGGAGTCCAGGTTTTCATTGTGTCACATCAGGAAATGTTGCTAAGAAAACAGATTTTACGTGTTCTTGCAAAACACACAATATGAAACTATGTGAAATGAGGTGGGGGTGTTTGCTTGACTCCAGTAACCACTGCATTAGGAATATCAAACCATCGTATTGCATACCTTAAGTGCAATAAAGATAAACAATAAAGAAAAAGAAAATAAACTCTGGAAAAATTAGTTAGGTTTTGATATTTGCCCGGCACACTAGTATTTTTTCTGTTTTCTTCCCCAACAGCCCTTATTTAGCCAGTCAAAACTATTTAATTTCTATCAAAAGGTAAAATTCTATGTCCTAGATTTATTGTGTTAATTTCTGAAATTATAAAGCACAATGATTCAAAATGAAGCAAATTCTGTGAAGACTGTGCCTGGAAGAAATTAATAAATTCACATTAGTGACTTCTCTTTAGTGATTGCCTTTTATTCTAATTAGCTATTTGTTACTTATTTAGGACCAAGATTATCAATACTATTTTCTAGATTCTGTTATCAAGTTTCTGTAATTGAATAAAAATATAAAAGAAAATTAGGAACCATACACATTTTTTTTCATTATGAACACAAGCACAGCAGCGCTGCTCTGAGTTGGGTTATATTAGCAGCCTGTTAAGTACAGCTGTACATTAAAACAACTGAATTTATACATGAAGATCGATGGTATAAAGGAAAAAGTCATTTGGGGAAATGATGGCTAAAAATGCAAAACAAGGATTTACTAAGTGTACTAAGCCATTTATTTAATGGCTTTGTACCGGTGAAGGGATTGTTAAGCCACACATGCATCCTCCTAGAGAGCTGGGTCAGCCCCTCCCCTCTGCCATCACTGATGGGAGGCTCTGTGTCCCCTGAGAAATGGGGTCATAGCCAGTATTCATCAGGCATTTTATCTGAGCTGGCTGAGCTGTACATTTATCCCCTCATGTGGTCTCCATCATAGCCCTAAGACATGAGATTTTGCTAGTGCACTTATCTCACATATTGGCAAAGTGGTGCCCAGAGAGGTTAAGCAAAATGCTGAGATCAAACAGCCAGTGCAGGGCAGGCTGGACTTGGCAGCAGATTCTAGGCTCTTACGACTCAATTGTAGGACATCCCTCCAGGTCCACATAGCACAAACTCAGATCTGTTCCAGTGGACTAAATACTTCCTGAGGCCAGGGACCCCTGTGGCTCCTTAAACCCTGAAATGAGGACTAAATACATTCAGCAATCAGTAAATATTTCTGAAATTAGCTAACAGGTGAGAGTCATGTTGTGATAAAGCCATAAATAGCTACCATGACAAGGAAGAGGAGAACTGGGAAATGGGCTCAGTTGGGAGTCACAGGCTCATGGCTCATGGGGTCAGGCCCTGATCACCCCTAAGGCACAGGACACTGGGTGGTGGCCACTCTCAGTGGGTGAATCACTTGGGACAGTTAGCCACAGAATCGTAGCGGTCTTCTCCATTATCATTTACACACAGTCAGGCTGGTTGGGGCCTGGGGAGTGGGGCAGTCTGCTCGTTGTGGTGTCAGTATACAATGTCTCCTCAACACTCATCCTAGGGCCTCTTTCTTCTTGTGAATCAGAAAGTCATTTTATTTTTCTTTCTTCCATATTTAGAGTTCTAACCTAACAACCAGTCAAAATCATGAATATGATATGTATCATAAATTCCTCAAGTTCAAATTAATGTATGTGTGTGTGTGTGTGTGGGTGGGCAGCAATGCTTTGCTTTCTAAAGAAACAAGATTTAGCAAAACTAACACTCAGAATGAGGGTGACTGTATTTCATGACCCCAGTTTGAATGTGTCCTTATCAAACTGATCTGTCAAGCAATCCCCCTGGCTTAGAAGGCAAAGGACAACCCATGGCTCTTGCTGTCAGAGTGCTCCATGGGTGTAAGGCCTGGTGTGGCAGCAGACTGGGCCTTGGCATCCCTTGACAGATTTACCGATTGTCCTCCTAGTTCGGTTATTGATTATATCAGGCACCTGGGGGCACATGATGGGTGAGCAGCCCCTGTGTTAGAGGCACCTCTTGCTCTGAGCTGGCCTGTCTCCTCAATCAAAGGTGGTACAGGGGCAAGAAAACCAAAACTGAGCCCCTTCTCACTTTGTGGATGTAAGTTTGCACAATCATTCCACATGATGCCTTCCCTTCAGCTTTTCTGCCCCCTTTACATGCAGGCGTGTCTGTGTATGTCAACAGTTTTGTGTAGTAGGATTCCATTTTTGTGATGAGGCCATCTGTGATTGGGACGTCATCTCAGCTTCTGTTACAACTGACTACATCTGGGAGTTTTCTGCTCAAGCCCATGAAGAAGAGCAATATACAGCAGATCGATGGTAATGGCAAGTTAACAGAAACTAAGATGCAGGGAACTGTTCCCAGGACCTCAAGTACTGCCAAAGTTGAAGACAAATAGCAAAGAGGGTGGAGATTCCTTGGCTTCTGTTGGATGCTGAGCAGCTGAAGTGCAGCATGTAAATACCACTGGTCCCTCAGACCACAGTGCTTTCAATTGAGATTTAAAAAAAAAGAAATTAAAAAAAGTAATAGCACCCAATATCTTGGGCTTTTTTGATTATCTGTGTCTCCCTGCAGTTCCCAGAACAGCTTCTTGCTCCTAACAGCACCCTACTTCTTTACATAAATTAGAAATACTCTTCCACATTAGATGTGGTCTATTCTGCTCCTGAAAAAAGCCATACTGGGCCAGTTAAATGTTCCTTTCTGAATGGAGGGACAAATCACTGGAAAGAGCTTATGTTTTGCTTCATGCAAAAGATACCTTGTCCTTGTACCTATGGGTCATGGGAGCACTTGTGAGTGAGGCCCCCTTCCTCTCCTCCTGGCTGCCTCAGCTGCCAATCCTGGGCCAAAACAGAGCTTCCCACTCCTGCTTTGATCTCCATCTAATCACCTCTTGCTCAAATTTACCCTAGTTTCTTCTAGCTTCAAAGAGAGAATTCCCTCCCATATTTCCACCTGTATCTATTGAGTGTCAATTCAGTGGTCAGAGTTGGACTGAGAGGTCAGCAAGGCCTGTGGAATCTCTGCCCTTGACATAACAGAAAACTCCCAAATGGGCATGGTTGTAGGTTCAGGCACTGTCCAGTTTCCTGAGGGCACAGACATTTGGACCAAAGCCCAGCTAAGTGTTCTGGTTCCAAGGGAAGTATATAGATGGAACATATTTTATTTCCTTAGCATTGTAGTAAGGTGGGTTTGCATTCCACACACATGACAGACATTAAAACTGAGTCTTCTTCTTCTGGATACTTGATGGATCCTTTAGAGGGAACTTCAGGAAAAGAAGCTTCTTTATCTGTAGCAAAATCTCCTGGGTACAGACAAGTCCTTCCCTCTCTTCCGGCTAGATACCTCTCAAGACCCCTTGGCTTCTGTCCCCTGCAGAATGACATGGTATCTTGAAGTTATAGCTTCGTGCTCTGGCCAGCTGGCCTCTTTCACAAGGCCCTGGGACAATACTCCCACTGGTGACGCTGTTGTAACAGGTCCCCCAGATCACATACTGTCACTCACACTCGGAGGGGAGCAGAGAACTTTTGCTTCTCTCCTCATGTCTGTTGATTTACTTAATTTCTGTGGTTGTTCATTAACTATTGCTGACTCTAGAAGCAATGTAACCATGCAACTATGCATTATTCATACAGTGAAAGTATATTTCTAACTAAATTTAAATTAAATTAAATTTAAAAATTCACCCAAAGCTGAAAATTACCCAAATACTTCCTACTTCATTTTTCCTATAGCACACTGCGGCCTATCAAATATACCAACCTGACAGGTGAATGTGGGTTTTTCATGTTTTCTTCTTTTTGACAGGTCTTTGACAGATAAGCTACCCAGTTATTTAGTTAGATATGTCATTCAGAAATGTATTTGCCCCACTAACATAGTACTTCAACATATTTAAAATAAAAATATATTTCTACTAAAAGGAGAAGCCATTAATATTTCAGCATCCAAGTCAGGTTTTACATTGATGATTGTGAGAAATAAAAGTAGTATGTACTGTAGAAAGACCGAGACTCCTTTTCCAAACACTTTTCCCCCCGCCCCCATCACAGAATAGCTTTTCTGGTCATTTAAGAATCCCAGATTGACAGGAGAGACAAGTGACAATTAAATATATTTAGATATACCATTTTCTCCTTTACTGGTTCTACTTTATTAATCTTTGAGTTAGTACCCTAGAGATTACATATGCATCCATGGCATTAATAATCTAATACAAGTTAGTAATGGTATTATGTTCCAGGAAAAGGTGGGACCTTGGAACATGTGTCAACATGCTGAAGCCTTTCCTTTGGTGTTACAACTGCTCTGCATTTCAACAGCATGTATATTTGAAGCCCTACCTTTCCAAGAGTGTCAATCTCACCTCAGTGCATTTCTCATCTCTCTAGAATTATGGATTCCTCATGTCCTGAGCTACTTCAGATGTTTCCAAAGCCTCTGAACCCTTTTTTCCCTTTTATTTATTTGATTATTTAATATTTTATTTATTTATTTGTAATTAATCACCTCTTAATCAAATCCTTTAAAACAGTTCTTAGCTTGGGGAGCTTCTTTTTTCCATAGCCAGAATACTGGCTAGCTGCAAGCTGAAAATGGAACTATTGATTATTTTTCCCTAAAATTTTCAAATAACGTCTCATCCAAACAATAAATATTCAAACCAAATTCCAACAAATTTGGTTTCTGCCTATGGGTTTCCTTCCCAGACCCACCCCCCTTCACTCCTCCCCCTCCCCCCCAAAAAAAAACAAAACATGTGTATGATACATAGATCCCTTGGAGCAAGAAAGTTTGTTAAAGAAGAGAACCAATTGACAATTAACAAAGAATGAAAAGAAAGCCACTCTGTACACTTTCATAAAACATGTGCATGTGAGTAAATAAATTGTTATAATAGGCAATCAGTTTATGCCTTGAAAGTGGAAACAAATATTTACGTATAATTTGTTAAACTATAAACCAGCTTTTATACTTACTGACATAGGCTTTTCATTTGTTACTTGGTTACTTGACTTACTTTCTGTCCTATAACTAGTATTCTCATTAGGTAGCATGCTACTTTTCCTTTTTTTTTTATATTTGTTTTCAAATGGAAGAACTACACAGGCTCACTAGAACTCCAACAGAGCAGTCTCCTAAGTACTTTTAGGTACAAGCTGAGTAATTTTAAAATGGAAAATGCAAAATACTAAATAAGAACCCATTGGTAAAGCAGTTATGTTAGGGAAATTATAAATAATTAAACAGCATCTCTGTGTACTGGATATTGAATGTGATTTCTATATTAAACTGCATGAGACTGCAAAATCCTTCCTGTTATCACTTTGAGAAATTTATCATAAATTTAATTAAGCAAATGAAGTCACAAATGTAAGTTCAGTGTTTTATTAAGCCATAGATCCTATTTTCTGGCTTTACTGTGAGTTTTTTTAATTAACCCTGCAAAACTCCCTTATTTTTTAGATGTTGAACAATGAAGCAGATTTAGTACAGTAAT